>JAWQUT010000417.1:326956-353336 GCA_033807755.1 Ellobium chinense | reverse complement strand
TAAAGATCTTATTTTGCCTCGCTCTCCGAGAGAGAGAGAATGTCCTATCTCTATTTCCTAGGTAAATTTGTATCGCCTATTAACTTCTTTATTCCTAGGTAAGCGTATATTAAATTCTAGTATTATTATATTTCCCAGGCAAGTGTGACGAGTGGCTGGAGTGTGTAAACACCAACGGAGCCGAGGCTCTGAATCTTGTCGAGAAGCTGACAATGTTCCAGATAGACACGCTGCCGGACGACATGTTTAAGCTCTGTCCATATGGGAAAGCAGAAAAGCATTCCGTGTCCTTCAATGAAAGATATCCCAATGGAGCATGCCAAGGGCTGGAATGTTTGGACAGTGAACAACAACAGCCGGACTGGGAGCAAAGATTCCAGTATGGCAAATACGTCAGTGCTTTGATGTTCATTGGCTGTGATCTCGTCGGTCAGAACCCCGACATGTTTCTTGATCTCAAGAATTGCTATGACAAAGAGCTGAAGGAGAGTCTGTTGACATGCATGGACGGACTGAAGAACGAAACCCAGTGTCTTGCAGACAAATATAACGAAAAGAACAACTGCAGCGATGTTGTTGACTATATTTTTCAATACCTTGTTTACTATCTCTTCAGCTTTGTGCCATATCATGGATAGTGATCGCTTTGATGTTATGAGACTGTCGTATTGATGCCTCTCTAAGTAATGACCCTTTGGCAAAATAAAAGCAAAGAAACATAATTTCCAATTGTGTTTATACATTCTTTCTTTTCCTAATAATCAATCAGTCAGTCAGTCAGTCAGTCAGTCAGTCAGTCAGTCAGTCAGTCAGTCAGATGGTCAGTTAGTCAATCTACGGTTCAGTTAATTGACTCGAGACAGTGAGAGGCAGAGCGACAAACAGAGTAAAAGAGAGACAAACAGACAGACAGATAAACAGAGTGACAGGATGACAGACAGCGATGAGTTGTCCTTTATCCTATGTTTTTATGTGAACACATACGGCCAGAGTGCATCAGCGAGTTATCTGTGCAACTGATTTACTCACACGTTTGCCTTTAACTTCTGTTGAGCAGTGCAGCCAGTTTGTCCGGCAATTTCGCTCTACAATCATGGCCAAGTCATAGGCACATTTGACCAGTAGTCTAAGAGTGTAAAATGGAGCAGCATCATGGCTACGTCGTTACAGCGCTAAGCTTCAGATAAAAATGGCAGGGGTTTGATTCCTTTCACATTCATGTTGTGAGTACGTTGGGAAAATATTTTGCTCACGTTTTCCTCATTCAACCTGTCTGTAAAATGGATAATATTATGTGACTTGAATATACACAGTGATCAGTATCTGTAAAGGACAGCGGCTCTGTTTGTTCTCAAAGAGTTAAGAAATCTATTGAGCGGTCGGTCTGGCCTACTGGGGTAATTTTTCTGCAGCTGCTTCCTCTTAGTTCTTTCAGCTAATGTCCATCAGGTCAGCAAGGCACAGGCCTTTGTGAAAGACATGGTGTGCCCTAGGTCATTTGCTGACCCATATAGTGTCTGTTTCAGTGTTGAGGGATGTCCAGATGTTTGCTCTGACATGTTAGCAGAGTCAGAAATAGATGAGTGCAGGAAGTCATACAGAGAGTTTGTCTGTAAGCCTGTACAGAGAGAGAGAAAGACAGACATACATAAAAAGCAGACAGACACATAGACACACAGACAGACAGACTGTCAGATAAGCTGAGCTGCAGACACACAGGCAGGCAGACCGACAGTGGGCAGGCAGGCAGACAGTCGGCAGGAAGGCAAACAGATATAGACAGACAAACAGACAGACAGACAGTTAGATAGACAGTCTGACAAGTTGCAAGCAATAAACTGCAGGCAGACAGACAGGCAAGCAGACAGAAAGGCATATAGATAGAGAGAAAAACAGACAGACAGACAGAAAGACAAACAGACAGACAGACAGACAGACAGACAGACAGACAGACAGACAGACTATAGAGGTATTTATAAATGCTGCAAATCTCAGTGATAGACCATTGAAATTATTCATGTTTATTCCTCTCAAGTGTAACTATCTCATGACAATTATCAGGAGTAGATAACTCATTTCAGTGAATGCAAAATGAATGTATAGGTGAGCTACAAAATAGTTAACAATTATTGTATATATATATATATATATATTATATACACAAATCAGATAACCTTCGAATAAGGCTGGTTTTTACTGAATGTCAGTCTCCTAATAGATATAGCCCTTTTTTTCAGGTGGGAAGAATATGTTGTAAATTACAAAAAAACTGTTCAGCGTTTAGTGTTAACAATGTCTTATATAATTAGATACTAATATTCCGGATAATGGATTATAAATGCAAAGATTACTCCAGATTTATAAGACATTTTTCTTCTAACTATATGTATTCATGGACATACACACATATTAATGGATGCCGGTATAATATAACATGCTGACAGGGATTACCCGTTTTCCGTGTATATAAATTTTGTTTTTTTTTAATTTTGACACGATAAATACAGCTACCAACTTTCGACTTACCCTTTTTAAGCACACCTATAACATTGCTAGACACCAGTATCAATATTCTGTAGTTATTTTGGTCACAGGTACGAGGAGAAAAAAAATATGCATTATATATAGAGAATATAATACAGTAAATTTCGGTCATCAGCTCAACAGTAAGCTCGTTGTTCCTTCCTCATCGGCTGCTTGGCCAAGGTTGAACTGGCAGTTTTATTTTACATCATCAGGTAATATATTGCTCAGCAATTTCACTGACTACACAATTAAATGGTGGGGGTGGGGAGGGGGGGGAGATATACAGGCCTATGACAATTATTCACAAATCAGTTTTACAGCAAGATATACTCCTTTGCAGAAATTGGGCATCCATGTTTTGATGGATCAAAATGAACAAAACAAATTACACCTTAAAATTCTATATAGATTACATATCGCGGGTTGAGAATTACAGGGTTCTATCTCGCATTTTTGTGAAAAATGAGTTAGGCCCATTTTCTTGTTGCTCAGCATCATAACTATATCCTGGCTTGAAATGAAACATTTTCTCAAGTAATTTTTTTGTGTATTTTTAAATGTTACAAAGTCCTATCGCGTATTCAAGGTTTACTTTCATAACTACAAGGTTCTATCCTAGGTCGAACAGAATTACAAAGTTCTATTGCATCTGACCAATGAAATAGCTCGGACTTAACAACTGATGGTTGTGTAGCCAATCATAACAACACTCGCTCAGGTGTCCTTATTCAATACCGGAGTGTAGACATAGGCTATAGGCCTAGCCTAGTGTGTTCACATACACACAACATGGCACGCCGTTAGTAGTCAAAGAGAAGTGAAAAGAAAATCTCATTTTCATTTTATTTTGATCTTGAGCAAGAACACATTCGTGTATGCAAGGAATTTTACTTACAGACACTTTGCATTAGCCAAAAAGTTGTATACAATGTGCACAACAAAAAAAGACCCTATCACAGGTACGCCCAAACCAGACGGGCGAGGTAAATATGCCAAGAAAGTGGTACCATCTGGGGATAAGGAGTTTGTCAAAGATCATATCAAGAGCTTTCCTACCATTGACAGCCATTACTGCAGAGCAGATTCCAAAAAAAAAAGTATCTTGACCCATCTCTTAATATTCAGAAAATGTATGAGGATTATTGTCAGCAATGCACAAAATATGAACGAGTTCCTGTGAAGATCTCTATGTACAGATATATCTTTAATACATTTCCCTTAGCATTTCATGTTCCCAAAAAGGATCGCTGCGATCTATGTGAGGCATTCAAGATATCAGAAAGCATTGGGCTCACAACTGAAGACCAGAAATCCACTTTGGACAACCACCTGGCTGCAAAAATTGCAGCCAAAGGAGAACGGGATAGGGATAGGCAAATAAATGACCCTAAAACAGCCGTTCTTTGCTTTGATTTGCAGAATGTGATGTCATGCCCAAGGGCTGAAATCAGCAGTTTCTTTTATAAGAGAAAACTGAATGTTTACAACTTAACTGGGCATGCCACAGTGAGTAAATCAAAGTCATACTATTGTGCTGTATGGGCAGACACCACAGCAGGCCGTGCTGGTAATGACTTGGCTAGTGCCATGACAGAAATTTTGCACTCTCTCATCCGAGAATATCCACAAGTTAAACGAATGATATTGTGGAGTGACAGCTGTGTACCCCAAAATAGAAACTCCATCATGGCTACGGCCATTATGGAATTCTTAAACACAGTTTCCAGTGTTACATCTTTGTGCATGAAGTTCAGCCTTCCTGGACACTCTGCAGTACAAGAGGTAGATAACATGCACAGCCAAATTGAAAAGCACCTCTTGGCATCAGAGCACTACTCACCCATCTCTATTATCAGGATCCTCCTGAAGGTGAACAGGAAAAAAACATTTAAAATAATTCAGCTGAAACCTACCTCGTTCAAAAACTTCAAAGAAAAACTCAGAATGCTACTCATTCAAAGAACTCCCTTTCTCCAAAGTAGCATCCCTGTCCTTTGCGCCTCACTCCACAAATATCATGTACACAACTAAACACTCTATTGCAGAAAGTGTGAGTATTAATGTTTAACCCAAACCAAGAACCAGAGCTGCACGTACTCGGCCATTTATACCACCTGTCTCAAGTTTCTTAAATCCATCATGCTCGTTGACAGAAGCAAAGAAAAAAGACTTACAAGACATGCTGAAATTCATGCCTCTTATTGACAGAGAATTTTACAGAAGTCTGGGAATTGTCTAAAATTACTGAAGCATCACTTCATGTCTTTTCTGTTGTATCAGACTTGTCAATCAAAACTGTAATAAAGCTTTCACGTTCCATCTATGCAGTGTTTTGTATCTTGTAATGCAGAGTACCTTGTAATTTCTTTGTATTGTGGTGATAGTCCGTGTAACAAGGTTCTATCCGAAATTTAAAAACAGCTTTGTTCGTTCCTTATAACTCCAAACATCAAAAAATATGCTCAGATGTGTCAGTATAGACATACTGCATCCCCTGCATGAATATCAATGAGCTACGGTTATTTCAAGTGCTGTTTCTTAACCCTCTAAACTTCAATCCTCATTTTCTCGAAACAACCTAAAAGCAAGATGGAACCCTGTAATTCTCAACCCGCGATATATATTTCAATATACTGGATTTACAGTGTAATAACAACACAGTTTGCTGAAAATGGATTGATTCAGCTGCAACTAAGTATATCGAAAACGGATTACATAATCAACATTTGGGACAGTAAGTGATGTTCGCGCTCACATATTTTAATGTTCACAATATGAAAATATATCTCTTTGGTTTACTACATTAATGAGACATCACAACAGAGAGCAATATTTTATTATAATACACCTGTGGAAACCGAGGTCTTCTCACCCTCAGAAAGTTTTAAAAATAGAAAACAACAACGTATGTAGAGTCTACAGTATAACCTGACAAACTCGCATCCAAGGGATCAGACCAACATTTCTAATGTGTGATATATTTGAGATTTTAAGAAATAGTTTTAAGTCTTTGAGACATACACGTTTGATACTCAACTATTGTAATGGTTATGTAGGTTTCTTGGAGAGCTGACATTCGTGATTATAAAATCCAGAAAAAAAAACAGCAAAACACTGTGAACAAAAACATTGCTAATCACAATCCACTGCTTTAGGGAAGAAACGACCCTTTTCTAGTGTTTGTTATAAATATAACATGGTGTGCAACTTATCACTATGAATGCCGTGGATTTCAGTGCAAACTTGCACACCAAAGTGCTGAATGGTGCATTCTTTTCTCTCAAGAGTGATCATCTTAAGACAACTGTCATATGCGATGGCATTAGTTGTCTCATACCAGATTTTACCCACATCTCTTAGACACCTTTATGCATGATATTATGGAGGCTTTACCTGGTTTCCTGTCTAGATAAATGGTTATTCCATTTAACATCAAAGGATGTTGATAGTTTCTGATAATTCTGTGTCAAGACAGAAAATCCAAAAATACCTCTATAGGATCTAACAGACCTGGATGAAATCTAATGTCGAACAACTGGTGTCATGGCTAGTGACACTTGTTCTAAGATCATCAACCTTGAGGTAGAAGAATGCACCATTCAGTACTTTGGTGTGTAATTTTGCATAAGAAATCCAGTGTACTTATGGGGATAAGTTGCACACCATGTTACATGCATTTCCCTCTCTGGAATAGGGTGGTGCCTCCCCGTAATAAGCTCTCGTTAAAAACTCCCATCTTCTTTATTATATTCTAAAACATATTAGACAACATATCATGAAAACCGTAGACCAAATTTTGTTGTGTTAATAGCGCCCCTTTGTATCTAAAAGGCCAGATAAACAAAGTTTTAAGAAAAATGACTGACCTCTCAGTGTCTCCACTAAACCAACATCACATTATATTAAGTATTAGACTAAAAAATCCAAATTTCCATAAACTACTGTCTTCAAAACCTAAGTCTGTAACTGATAGCTTCTTCTGTTCCTCCCACCTTTTCACATTTCAAGTAGACAATTGCTGTACATTGGATTCCTTATATAAAATACTAATAGACCTACAATACATCCATTTGTCTGAAAATAATTATCATGCACAATTATGAGTTGAGTTATAGTGTCAGCATCACGACGGTAGAAGAAACACTCTCATCATGTAATGATACTCATTCTTGATAAACATACAGATGTGACTTCTATATCTCCCATACAGTAAGCACACACAGGATCTCGTATAATGCAGATCATATTGTTTTTACATGCCAAAGCCACATATTTCCTATTGAAATCTATCATGACCTCTTTGGACGAAACTGATATGGAACGTAGCTATTGGAAGAGATGAAACAAGTCAAGTTAATAGACGTAAAAACAGACATGTTCAGGAGTCATTCTCTCAGTCTTCATTTATTTCAGCCAAGAGAAAAGCAGGAGAAGCTGGAGATACTGGACATTTTAACATTTCCTGTAGTCTCATTACTGGCCTTTACACATAGCCTCTCCCCTTTCTTCATCTTGACTACACCAACCCCACAACCATTTGTTTTGTTCATTTCAGTGTTTGACCAACATACATATCTCTTAGATGGACCAGAAGCATCGTCATGGCGGACATAGATATCTATTCTACCATCTCCCTGTTGCTGATGTGAAAGAGATGCCACATACATCCCATCTCTGGGTGCTACAAACATGCCGGTGGTTGGGTCATAGTGACCTCCTTCATTATATCGAATATCTTTAAAATCTGTAATCACCGTGTGTGCTTTCACCGGTGTTGTTGTATTGAGCTCTGCAGTAAAACCTACAGGAACTTGCTGTTTCGTTTTTTCTGAAATAAATGTGAACAATAATGTTGTGTTATAACAAATGTATAATAGAGTATTTGTTAATAGGTAGCGATGTAGTATATCCCTTTAAACTTAAACATAATAGATGTCAACAATAATGGTTTTACTCAAAAACTGAAATAGGAAATACATGAATACCACAGTCATAAGAATACAGGTCATTCGGTAGAACATTTTTTTTTGGAGGGGTGGGGGATCTCAGAGATTCTGTGAATCTTAGTACGTAATTTTTCCAATTATTGTGCCTGATATTTATCTCTTTTATCCAGAAATCAAGAAGAAAACTCGAATGAGGGCACCCCTTTTCACTCTCCGAATGTTTGCGGCAATGATGGATTTAGCTGGCGTTCTTGCATTCTTGCAGTAATTGAACCTTTCTTCCATAGGTCAATGGATTTATTAACAGCCAGCAATTTGTATCTACCAGATGGGTGCAGCGGGGTGAAGAGGGTGGGGAGGAGGTAGGGATGGAATAAAATAGGACTTGAACATTGTGGATGAAAGGTGTGGTTATGAGGGAAGGGTGCAAAAGTGAGAGAATTCTTGACAGACAGACAGACGGACAGATAGACTGACGGACGGACGGACAAACAGACAGACAGAAAGCGTGTGTGTCTGAGAAAGAAAGAAGGATATAGTGATAAAAAGAAAGAAGTGACAGAGAGAAAGCGAAAGAAATAGAGAGGGAAAGAAAAACAAATGAGTCTACTACCAGAGAGAAAAAGAGAGATACCAGCAACATTAAAAAGAGAGAAAAAAAAGGGGAGAGATGAAAGAGATGGATAGAGAGATACAGAAAAAAAAGGAGAGCAAAAGAGAGAGAAAATAACTGAGAGAAAGAGAAACAAAGAGAAAGAGAAAAAAGATATAGAGAGAGAATGAGAAAAAGATATAATAAAGGAGAAACAGAGAAAGAGAGAGAAAAAACAAACACAGACAAAGAGACAGATGGTGTGAGAGAGAAAGACAGAGAAGGTGAGAAAGAAACAGACAGAGAAAAAAGAGAGAGAGAGGGAGAGAGAGAGAGAGAGAGAGAGAGAGAGAGAGAGTGAAAAAAAAGAGACAAATAGGGAATGAGAGAGAAATGGAGGATTAAATCGTGAGTCGATTCAGGAAACGCAGATGGTTTATTGATAAATATGATGAAGTCATTCATTATACTCTGACATCTTTTGACGATTGTGAAATCTCATATTTATAATTGATAACAAGTGCCTACATTAGTACAGTGTGGAGGAAAATCACAGAAAATTTACATTAAAATATTTGATTGATTTCCGTTTATGACGAATGTTTCATTACAAGGGTTAATGAATGTTTTATGAGTGATTTACGCGTGCACCTTTGCATCAAAATGAAACTGAAATAAGAACTGACATAAATCTTTCAATGTCCGTAGATAGAAAATGACGGTGGTTTTAAATACTTATACTTCTCAAATAAAGAATATCCAGATTTGGTGAGAGCACATTCAAGGATTTAAAAACAAGATTTATTTAAAGTTGTTTCAAATACAAGGTCACATGCAAGATCTACCACCCGGCCAGTCTGACTGAATGATTGCCCGATTTCCTGTTTGTCTTTCTGTCTGTTCATCCTTTTGTCTGTCTGTCTATCTGCCTGCTTGTCTGTCTTCCTGCCTGCATGTCTGCCTGCCTGCCTGCCTGCGTGCCTGCCAGTCAGCCTGCTCACCCGTCTGTTTGTCCATCCGTTTGTCTATCTATTTCTCCCTCTTTGTATTTTATTTTTTTTTTGTCAACATTAAGGAAAACCTCCTAAATCCCGTGGGAGTTGGGAAAGTTTTTAGAATGAATCAATTACTGAGGGTCATTATATCTCGTGAATTCCTTTTGTGAGAATGAAACTTAACAATGTCTCTGTACGCCATTTCTTTCTCTGTCTCAAGACTGAGTAATCTCTGAATATCATACACAGCTCGAAAGTGTACTGTCCGCTTTCTCCTTATCTCCACAGTTAACTGGACACCCATGATGATCAATGGAAATTTGGGTTACATAAAAACTTACCAAGGTTGGAAAGTCTGTCAGACATCTTGGTAACTTGTTTCGTCACCTCGTCCAGCTAGTAAGAAAAATATAGAGAAAGAAGAAGATTGTGTACAAGATTAAAAATAAAAAAGATCAGAATAATCAGCCACTGTGAGATGCACTGATAACATCACCTCCCTTTGGTCTTAATATGTCATATTCATGATAAGCAGATGGCCGACTCTAATAGAGGACACGATAATCGGCACTCAGAATCAATGTATAATATTCCTTGTCCTAAATTTACTTGTTTTCAAGTTTCCTTTTACTGTTTTACAGTCACATTTGATCATAGATTTCACTGTTGTATTCAGAAGGGAGACACTAGTTCACTCAATAATCAGCATAAGTTTAACACATATTGGAAAATGTAAAACAAACATTCTTTCTTCATTATTAAAGGAAGCTCTAAAAAGCCATGCAGGTACATGGTACTACACAGTTTAATTCAAGATTTGCACTGTCATGCAAAGACAAAATACTTTATTATGCTAATTAGTTATAAGATCATAGGTGGTTTGTCTTTGCTCGTTAGAGTTAATGAAGACATAACCTAGAAGACGATATCAGTTGAAAAAGTAATATTTCTTCCCTCCTTCCTTTTCTTTTATTAGTCCCACTCCTTTTTGATTGGCGCTCCGGCGTTGGTTAAATCTTCCATTCAAGGGAGGAAGGGGAGGGGAGGGGGGTGGTTGGTTTTTCCAGTCTTCTGTTGGTGTGTATTAACAGTCTTAATGCTACCCCTCCCCCTGCCAACTGAGCGTCCATTTGATAAAGGCAGGTTATTCTGTTTGAAATTTATGGTGCATAATGTGTCATTGAATGACATGGACAATAAGTGTTTAGTTTTTTTTTTGTCGTCTGAATACATTTACAGGTAATAGAAACGCGACTACAAACATTTGCATGGAATCATATGAACAACTTACCAAGCTTTCCACAACTTCCACTTTCTTCATGATGTGATCGGTATCTTTGCTTCTGTGTGATTCAAGAACCAATATCCTGTCTTCTAGTTCTATTTTCTTGTTTTCCTCCCTTTCCCTGTACGACACAGAGCTCTTGACAAACGACTCTGTGGCATCAACTCTGGATGACAACTCCTCTAACGACTTAGACGTTGTTCTAGACATTTTCATCAAGTCAACGATGTCGCCTTTCTCAGCCATGGTGTCAATTTTAGCAGTGAGTTTCTCTGTAGTCTTCACTAAGCTTTCTATTCGTGCAGTATCTTCTTTTTCTCCAGCCTCCACCTTTTTCAAGCGTGTGTCTACTTTCTCCACTTGTGAATCACTTTGTTTCATAACATCCTTCCATTTAGATTCCATCTTTTTAATCTGCTCTTCTGTATCATCTAATCTGGCGTTGTTTTGTTTCTCTGTGTCACTGCGTTTCTTTTCCAGCTGATTCAGTCTTTGTTCTCCTTCTAGCTGGAGTTTAGACTCCATTTCATCCATTTTGGCTACAATTCTGACTTCTGCTTGTTTCACAAAGTCCTCAGTGGCAGTAAGTCTTGATGCCTGCTGTTTTTGTGTGTCTGACCTTTTGGCCTCCATTACCAATAGTTGATTCTTTATGCTTTCTTCCTTTTCTTTTCTCTCAGTCACAAGAGCCTCCAACTTTGCCTCCAGCCTCTCTTGTCTTGTTTCCATCTCAGTTTTTGATTCTGTCTGTTGTACTGTGGCCTGGCTGATTTCACTACGACATCCAGTGACTGCTAATTCCAGTACATCGAGACGATTAAAGAGCTTGAAGATGTCTGCAGGTTCTGAAAAACACGTCATGTTTTTGTGATTGAAAAGAACAACAACAACAACAACAACAACAACAACAACAACAACAACAACAACAACAAGAAACAACAAAAAACAACAAAAACTCTGTACGTTCGGTAGGTGCTGCTATCAAACAACTGTAAAAGGTTTAAGTGAAATTTGCTTATTATGTGCAGCTCTACTTACACAGAAACCATCTAGTCTAATGAAACAAAATAGCAGTGCTATAATTTCTATTGTGTTTCAAATATCATCACAAGAATATGCTGTAATGGAATCTGTGTCTAAAGTATCCTTACCAATAGCTGTGGCAACCCTTTGAGACATAGCTGGATGTAGTTCTGACACATTGAGAGATACTTCCGTTGACGGTATCGAAAAGTCTGAATCTCTGGTTGTCAACCCATATGAAACCTCTGAAGGCAAGACCAAAAATGTGCTTCAAGATAATATTATATACTACATGTGGAAATGCATTCAAATATGATATTGTGTTCTTGGGGATAGCTTTCTAAAATGGAGATATGATATTTTAGCGTCTCTATATTGTTCTGAAAGAGTGACATTACCTATGTCAGTTGAAAGTTAAGATCGGCATGGATATTATTAATCGGATGGATAATCTGTATAACTATCAGTTCCTTATACTAAAAATAAGATCTACAAAATTCGTTCATGTGTTATAGTATTAGACAGTCAAAAGTTACTTAGAGACCTAATTATTAACCGACTCTTCAAAAATAGTTCTACAGTACCATTGACTTCAGCTTCAACCCCCATTAAAACTCCCAGCACACTGTCCAGCGTAAAGTTAAGCTCTCTGACAACATTCATGTCCTTTTCTTCGGTCTCCAGAGTTGACCTGACCATGGCTGTTACCTGAGGACAAGTTATCATATTGGAATTCATTCAGCGAAATGTCAGTAAGTTGGTCTGCATTTTGATATAAGGCACTGGAGAAATCTACACCAAACATTTAAATTGTTAAATGAAGACAATATAGAGGGGATTATAAAGGGAGATTCATTGTTATTGTACAAGTATTGTGTTGTCCAAGGTGGGGAGTAATGATGTTGAAATGACAAGATGTGAGAACGTTTACCTGTCCAACATAGGAATCAAACTTCTCGTTAAGCTGATCTTTCCGGGCAATGACCATGGCCATCTTGTTCTTCACTAGGTTTACAAGACCTTTCATCTGAGCCATCTGGAATGACTCTTCTGTAAACTTTGGCAACTATATACGCAGGTGGAAAGCTTGCTATGTGTAAGTGTCAAGTGATTCCTGTTCAAGATAAATTTGAAAATAGTATGGAATGATAAGACAAACGGTAAGAGGGACGCGCATTTTAAAATGAACTTAGACAAAAATGAACTCGCCTGTGATCACATACATAGTCCTTGTGTTGATTTATATAGTGCAAGAATTTTTTGAACACTACTTCTGAAGTTGGAGTGGTTACCGAAATGCATTAATTCACACAAGGATTATGCATATGACCACGGGTACGAAAACAGGGTGAAGTAAGATTTAATTTATATCTAAATATGGAAATCTAGACTAAAACTACAAATTTACTTGCCTCTACAGAATTGTGAACAGATCATGAAATTTTACAAATCCGTGTCATGTGTGATGGTGTGCTCATTGTATTCTTACCAACATAGTTAAAAGATTGGACAAGCTTACCTGTTGAATGTCTCTCGGACTATCCTTGGTAATCGCCCCCCTGACTGGTTCTTCAACGAAGACAATCCTCTTTGGGTGAAGCAGATGGCCGTGCAAAGTTCGGGCCCTTGAATGCTTCCGGGTGTGCCAGGAAGAAACAAGATTAAATATTAAACATAGATATTATGAAAGAAAGAGGTGATATCGCAGGTGATGTTAAAAATATGCTGCTTACGTCTGCCCAACAAATGGATTAGGCACATTCCGAGCATACAAATACTATCAAGCTCATCTTAGTCTGCCCGTGTATCATGATAACTCAGTATTGGTGATAACATCCACTAAAAAACAACATGTCTGTCACGAACACCAGAGCAGTCTAGTGCATCGATCCTTAAATGTTACTTTTCCATACACCCTTACTTCTTTTAAAGATTTCTCATATCTTTTCTCTCCTTTCTTTCCTCTGTCCTTTCTTCAGTTTGTCTCGTTTATTTTCGTTCTCTCAGGATATGGTCTTCCTCAGTCCCTCATTTCCAGGCCTGTTCTAGTCCTATTTCACCTGATTCCGATGGANAGTGAGTCAGTGAGTCAGTGAGCCCCAGCCTCTAAAAAAACATGGAACCCTACACTTCTCAAGGACCCCAGGACCTAAGGAGTCCCACACCTCTCGGAAACCAAAAGAGCCCCATGCTGTCAGATCCATTCAACCTTGCATCTGTCAAGGACCCAAAGAACCCCACAGCTCTGAAGGACTAAGGTCGGATACTCTTTTTCCGGATCTATCTGTTGCAAGTTAAAAACATGCACATGGTCACGTCTGCATTTTTAAACTAGATCTAGTTAGTACACATAGACCTAGTCTACACACAAATGCTTGTGTTCTTGCTGTTGGAGATAATTTAATAAAGAAAGGAGGCCAGTACATGAAGATACTTTGATTTATAGACCTTGTCCTATTCGCAGCTCTCTCAAGTCACAGTTAAAAGTAAGACGGTATAATACGAGACATTTTCAACACAACACGAAACAGTTTTAGGCGTCCCTTGAATTTCACGATTGAATCTAGAATTTTGCCCGAGTACAAATAGCCCGTTACATTTTTTTTCAAAGAGTCTGTTTATTAAATATGTACACACTGTTTGGTTTTATTCCTGTGAAGGGATGATGTTATATAGGTCTGTCGGTCCTTGTAGTCCCCTAGAGTGGGCTGCCCTCTTTGTAGATTTCTAAACAATCCAAAAACATACCTAGATTTACACTACATTAAAACAAAAGATAATGTATTTTGAGAGGATAATGAAAAGGCCGTGGAATTTCATTCTTAAGATGTAATGATCTTAGAATAGTAAATTACTTACAATGTGCAAAGTTTATATTGGACGTTACTGATTATAATCACGTTCAGAGTAATATTTTAAAGATTTCTCTCTAAAACAGGCTATGTACTTCGTACTTTAAGTTTCTTCTAGAATAAGATATATTTTTAAAGAAAGCATTACTACTTAGTAAAAATAAGAATTGAAAATAAAGATATGTGTGTCGTTATACACCGACGTTTATTCAGATTTTTAAAGTAATGATAATGCATCTCAAAAACAACAACAGCTGCTTTTTTTTCAGACTAGCACATGGTTTATATGGACATCATTCAAAAGACTAGTAAGGCTAATGCGGTTTTGTTTTGTTTTGTTTTTTTTTTGTTTTGTCCACTTTCATAGTCCCATCTTTTGGGGCTTGGTCATAGGCATATCTTAAATGTTATACATCATAGCAATCTTCACATTTTGTTTCAACATATTAACTAAGAGACTTATACCAAAGATTACCTTTGATAAGCTGATCCTTAAAAACACAAACGCACACCTTGCACTTAGTAGCATGTACCAGTCTGTGCCTGTCTTTAAAATGATAATATACTGGCCATAAACCCGATTAGCCTGCAGAGTAATGGGTTGATTTGATTTGCCAACCCAGATAACACTAGCTCTTTTTTGAAAGCTTTTCTTTTTTAATTTTGCTGTGAAGACTTGCTTTTCTCTGTTGTCAGTAAACCACTAGGGTTATAGTATGTTGTTTGTAATTTTATTTGCAATATTCTTTGTTGCTCAGTATAACGAAAAAAAATCCGGCTTTGAATACAAAAGTGATAACTGTTACTGTCAGTCATTGATACTCGTCAGTTAATATTGCCTGCTTGTTATGGTTATCATACTATCACCAAGAAACTGGTGCTTGAAAGTAGCTGATTGTGTGTTTATCAGTCAGTTGGCGTCAAATGATTCCTCGTACCAAAATAATGATAACATTTGGACTGTTGAATGAATGTGTGCTGAAGAGGAGACTAGGTTAAACAAGGAGGTATTAAAAATACACTGCTATCATTTGATTACAGAACACACTTATAATGATGTTCTTAATGTTATTAAACTTGTTCTTATTGTTCATGCAATGTATACATATACTGTTTTAGCCTTCAGGAGTAAAATGCGCAAAATCAGATTAAGAAAAAAAAAACAATTATAGATTCTAAATACTGCCTGACTCTTCCTATCTACTGTCCAAACCATGGTTATCATATTGCATAATATATCCATAGCATATTATATTTTGATGATGGAAATATATACTTGAGTAACCAATGATCAACACTGCCAAATTAGGCCCGTGTTACCTCATCTTTTCACATCAAAAGGCTTAAAAATACAGGCGTGTCATGATATACAGCCCTTAAATTGTACACGGCGGTTTCAGAGCGGAGCACTTAGTTAATGGCTTTCGCTCGCCCCGGCAAGCGGGTCACGCACAGGTCAAGCTACCTGCGCTCAGCTGATCGGGCGAGCACCAATTCTGTCCCGCTAGAGTGATAACCATAGGTTGTAAAATCATCCGTTTACCTCACAGTAAGTATCAGGCAGTAAAGAGAGTTAGACAGATTGAGAGAGATAATCATGCTTTTAACAACCATATAATTTTCATGCAGGTTTCTGAAACACTTTCATAAAGGAACGGGTTTGAAAAATGGGTTATTTTGGAAGAATATCAATAGCAACATATGTTTTATAAACACATATATTACGAAAACGGAACATAGAAATGTGGCCATTCAATGATAGGCAGAACATACACTGGCTGACCTTTCTCGCACACTTATTTTCACGGCGGGGCGAGTCCGGGTGATGCCAGTAGAGTCAATTTATTGCTCAGATAAGACGTTGTTGGCGGATGGTTGCAGTGATAACGTTATTAGTCTTTCATGCTGGAACTCCCAAGCAAGCAAGATGTTATATCCACAGTGCATCATTGTTCCCACATTTCCTTTAGTCCTGATGGTAAGCTCTGGTAGTTTTGCACCTAACAGACACACGACCCCCCACATACAACTGAAGGCTAGTCAAATATTTACACTGTACAACAAAGACAATCCTATTTACTCTTGTGGGGCCTCCTTCTTTAATTTCCTCTTCTTGGGCTGTGGGATCAAAGCTTTCAGTTCTGGTTGAACTTGTAAAAGATGGGCATTCATTACTGATTTCAGTTTCACCCCTTCGTTTCTTATGCCTGATGACCTTGTCTGTATTCTTTTGATGGTTGCGTGAATTTGCTCACCTCCTTGCTCACCGAGGAATCCAAGACCAAATCCTTGGATCTTGATAAAGTCAAGGCAGTGACTTTCAAGGATATGGAGCTTGGGTGTAACTTTGAATGGAAATGTTTTTCTGTACAGTGTCATGTATGCTTGTATTTGGTCCTTGATGATAGTGTGCTCCACAGGGTCTATTGGTTGTGCGTGTGATATCAGATGGTGGACTTTTGAGTATCTTTCATTAAGTAGCTTGAACTTTTCCCTAATAACATAGGCAGAGTCTATTGTAGCTTGGTCATCGGTTACGTTTACCCTGAGATGGAATATGCGACGTCTGCACTTTTCACAAATACTGCAAGAGTGTTTGTCAGTTTCATCATTGTCAATGTTTATTCTATAGTAAAGTTTCAGATCAGAATTGAAGTCTATACACATCGCGGGTTTCCTTTTTGGCGCTTTTCTGGTCACTGTGCGTTCACCACATGCTCCTCTACACAGTGTGTTTAGACAGTCAATGTGGTATTGATATGAATGTTCCATTGCTAAAAGTGAGGAAAAAACTACTTTAGTCTGAATCTACAAAGTGTTTTTATTACTTGAATCCTGCAAGGGACATAACAATATGGAATTTGAAACACACACATTAAAAGGAATGAATATTTATATCCTTTTCTGAATTGAGTGACACTCTTAACACTTCGATAAATCGTCTATCATAGCTCGCCCAATTATAAGATTTTAACACAACTTACTAGAATTAATTATCCAACTGAAGAGCCCACCAGGAAGATTTTGTTATGTTCCAATTTTTTGTTATGAATATTTTAGCACAAAAAACCATAAAATGTAATCAAAAATTATATGCACTTTTCAAACTGCTGTCAACAGTGAACGGACTGGGCAAATATAAGCGCGTTACTAGTGAGACAAGTATAGAAGCTAAGCTTTTATTTGATATCTTACACTCCTAGGTTTCTTCAGGCAGTAGGTTGATAAGAGGGCAATAAAACTAGTCAATTTCTTACTCACACAGTGTGAGATAACACTGCGCGCAGCCCGGTCAGCTGTACCTGTCAAGACTGGGGTCAGCCGGTGATTAATTACCTTCGCCCGGGCGAACTAAGTGATCCGCTCTGGTATAGAGAGCAAGCCGCCGTGTGTACCAAATCAAAGCTACAAAAAGGCTGCGGCTCTCCAAGCCTAACTCGTGCTATCTTTTGTGTAAATAATTCATAAACATGATATTGCCAAATATTACATAATAATAGACAGACAGACAGATTGATAGACAGACAGACAGACAGACAGAAAGACAGACAGATATAATATTGACATAGTCTTATAGTAATACCTCTCTATGTTGATGAGAAAAAAGTACCAAGACAAGGAATTGATCGCAGGTTCCAGCATGTGCCCTGATAGTTACAATACAAATAGCCATAATCTAAATAACTTATAATGATACAATGTATGCTCAGTACAACTTTGGAACCCATTACAAAGAACAAGTCGAGACTGCCAAATGTTGCCCAGTTTTTCCTGTCTTTTGTTAGATTACAAATATCCAAATTTGAAAGACTCCCCACAATGTAATGCATGCTGTACAAAACTGAAACGAAGCCCACAGAAAATCTCAAGACAACCAAATAATACCTGGCTCTTCTTGTCCCTTGTCGGATTATAAGTAGCTATAATGTGAAAGAATTGGTTCAGCGTTCCATATGGTGTACCAGCTTGGTACCCAGATCAAGAAAGAAGTTAAAACCTCCAAATAATGCCGGGCTGTTAATGTCTTTTATTCAACACAAAGCCATAACATTGAAAGCATAGGATCATACATCAGTGTTGATGAGAACAATAGTCTACCAGAGTAATGAAATGTTTAGGATTGCTAACAAATGCACTGACTTTTGGGTTGTAACTGAACCCTAATCTGCATGAAGTACTCAATATTTATGTCACACTAGTTTAGATCAATTCACTGTTTACTTGTTGACCTCCAATGTTGCCCTGTGCTCAGTACAGTCACTTTGACCTTTCATAGTCCCAGCTCCCATCTTGTGACGTGTAATATTTCAGTTCTGCATTTTAAGATAGTTTTAGAATACATTACATTTTATTTACTCTATTAGTTTACCATGCAGTATATTGTTTTAATACATCTAATTCACATTACACCTAGAACAATATGCATTTTACAAATACACATACAATATTACAAATGAAATCCAAAACAATGTCATTAATAGTCACCACGTTGGAGCACCCTGGTCTCTCCAGCTGTAAAACCAAGTATTCATTTACACCTCAACAGAATGAAGGAAAAGGGAGATAATTGTCTTTCCAAAAGACACTACAATGCAGACTATCCAACACGAGGATCGAACCCACAAACGTTTAACCCCAAAGCCTTCAGATTACAAAAACAATTCATGTCGATTTTATGCTTCCCATATAGTACAAACAGATAATCGATGACATCAGACATTTTACAATAAAAATAATAAAAGAAAGAATTCAGATAAAAGCAGTTTTGATTTAACATGAAGGGAATATATTTATCTTACAATGTCGTATAGTGTTATACATTTTGTTCATGACATAACATACACTGGACAACAGTGTACATAATACACAATAATAAAACATTACCACAAACCAGATCTACAACACAGTCATTGTAAGTCACCTCATAGTAGCACTCTGATCCTCCTTGGCTCAAATGCCAGACACGCATTCACACTAGAATGGAGTGTAGAAATACGAGTAGAGTTTTTTTTCCCCAATGACACCCCAATGAAAGTCACTTGGCCCGTGAACCAAACTCATAAATTCAATACTTTAGTAATAATATGATGCATTGAAGTATTGCTTTTTTCTATTGTCCCAAAATGTCTGATGTGTTTCATCTGGGTATGTTATATTTTGGGGCTGTTTTTGGATGTCTACATTTAAAACAGCTCACTTTAAAAGAAGAGATAAGCAGATCAAGGTAAGAACTATATTAAGCATTTTTGTGGACAGGAGAGAATGACAGATTAAACATATTAATCACAGAGTCAAAATCACGACTGTGTGTTCTTATTTTACACTGCTCTGTACAAGACAAAGTGAACGAACGTCCAGAAAAAAAGCAGCATGATTGAGACTGTATAAGCTTAGATTACTTTACATCTTTTCCAGAATGTGTTCATTACACTATTTTTTGTCTTGACAGTTCTTATCAACTATCTATATCTGCTCATCTTATTGTCATTATTATGGACTAGCTGAAGTATCCCGGCGCTGCCGGGAAGGGGGGGGGGGGGGGGGGGGGGGGGTAAGAGGNAACCCCACAACCGTTAGTACCATTCATCATAGTGTCTAAATAACATACTACACATGCACCACAATCATGTTCGTGGCGGACATAGATCTGTATTGCACCATCTCCTAGTTGCTGATATGAAACAGATGCCACATATATCCCATCTCTGGGTGCTATAAACAAGCCGGTGGTTGGATCATAGTGTCCTCCTTCATTATATCTAATATCTTTGAAATCTTTAATCACTGTTTCTACTTTCACAGGTTTTGCTGTCTTGAACTCTGCAGTAAAACCTACAGGAACTTGCTGTTTAGTTGTCTCTGAAACAAATATGAACAATAATATTGTGTTATAACAAATGTATAATAGGGTATTAGTTAATAGGTAGCGATTTATTTTATCCCTTTAAACACTAATGAGTTCACTATTGTGGTTGGAAGGTAAGATTTGAGGGACAGAGTGCAAAAGTGAAAGAATTCTTGACAGACAGAGAAGATGTGTATAAGAGACAGCTTTCATCCACCCCTTCACCCGAAGCATTACAGCAGCTGTGATTCCCGCCAGGAATATTCTCGCGCACGCAGATTTCGATAACGTCATCCGCTAGAGAAATGTTATTTGTTTCGTCGATCTGGTGTCGGCGTGTGCGTTCAAATTTCCAGTGGCAAACGAAACGAAATGGCAGAATGAAAGTCGGAAACAAAGACAAAGAGAAAAATGCGGCACAAACTTTGTAAATTGATTAATCACATCTTGCAATTTCCGTGAACAGACAGTGATGCTAAACATTCTGTATCGGATATTGTACATGTTGACGATTTCAGCCGAATTTTACAAACAGCGGTTTTGGAGGTTATGCGTTAGGAAGGGAGCGTGCCACGCCCCCGATCCAGTCTTATAATATAGATATCATATTGCAGTATACTTTAATATATCTCAGTCGATTGTCAGCCGTCTTGGTGACTGATTTAATGAAAACAGTTCGACAGCAGATCGTCCTAGAAGGGGAGGGCCAAGAGCGACAATTTATAGATATAGGATCGATTTATTTATCTGCGCCATCTCAGAAATTGCTTCCAATCAGCGTCGAAAGGAGAATATATTTTACTAAACTCTACGGATTTGAAGACGCGAGGCACTCATGGTTGCAAAAGGTGGTCATTATTGGTCATATGCGATATTGACCTTAAAGTCTTCCTGAGATATTTGACATGCTATTTTTCAATCAAATATGCTCAATCAATAGCAAAAATGTAAGAAATGGATATTTACTTGACTCTGTTTTCATGTCAGCTCATGCTTTTGTATTGCATGACTTTATCTATAGCTGTATTTTACCTATTACAAAAATATGCGTTACTTTTTATTAACAGAATACTAAGATGACATCATACGTGTTAGATTAAAATTTCTAAATTTCAGTAAACGACTGTCTTCAAAACCTACATCTGTAAGTGTCAGTTTCTTCTATTCCCCTCATCTTTTCGTGAGTTAAGCAACCACGTTATACTGGGTTGCTCATACAAATACTGTACTATCAGATCTACAATACATTCGTTTATCTGAACCTAATTGTCATGCACAACTCAGGACCAGATCACATTAGTGAAAGAAAAACTTTCATCATGTATTCATACTCGTTCTTAAGTTAAATAAACATGTAACATGCACACCTCCCATACAAAGAGTACACGTAATCATTGATATGAAGTTGTGTAATACACATTACATTGTTTGAATTGCTACAACCATAATTTAGTTACATCCAAAGCCTAATATAACCTCTTTGGACACAACAGATAATATGGAAGAGATGAAACAAGTCAAGTCAATAGACGTGAAGACAGACATGTACAGGAGTCAGACTCTCAGTCTTCATTCATTTCAACCAAGAGAAAAGCAGGAGAAGCTGGAGATATCGGCCATTTTAACATTTCCTGTAGTATAGCTGGCCCATACACACAGCCCCTCCCCTTTCTTCATCTTGACTAAACCAACCCCACAACCGTTAGTACCATTCATCATAGTGTCTAAATAACATACTACACATGCACCACAATCATGTTCGTGGCGGACATAGATCTGTATTGCACCATCTCCTAGTTGCTGATATGAAACAGATGCCACATATATCCCATCTCTGGGTGCTATAAACAAGCCGGTGGTTGGATCATAGTGTCCTCCTTCATTATATCTAATATCTTTGAAATCTTTAATCACTGTTTCTACTTTCACAGGTTTTGCTGTCTTGAACTCTGCAGTAAAACCTACAGGAACTTGCTGTTTAGTTGTCTCTGAAACAAATATGAACAATAATATTGTGTTATAACAAATGTATAATAGGGTATTAGTTAATAGGTAGCGATTTATTTTATCCCTTTAAACACTAATGAGTTCACTATTGTGGTTGGAAGGTAAGATTTGAGGGACAGAGTGCAAAAGTGAAAGAATTCTTGACAGACAGAGAGACAGACAGACAGGCAGATAGACAGATTGATAATGTGTATGAGAGAGGGAGAAAGGACAATATAGTGATAAATGGAAAGAAAGTGGCAGAGAGAAAACGAGAGAAAAAAGAGAAAGTGAAAGAGAAAGAGAGAGAGATGCGAGCAAAATGAGAGAGAGCGAGAAAGAAAAATAGAGAGGTGAAAGAGATGGATATAGAGATACAGAAAAAGGAAGAGCGAATATAACTGAGAGAAAGAGAAGCAAACAGAAAGACAGAGATAGGATGAGAAAAAATGCGAAACAGAGATAATAAAAGACATTTAAAAAAAAGAGAGAGAAAAAAGTACTACGGAGAAAGAGACAGATGACGTGAGAGAGACAGACAAAGAAGGTGAGAGAGAAACAGAGACTGAGGAGAGAGAGAGAGAGTGACAGAGAGCGAAAAATACAGAGTGAGAGAGAGATGGAAGATTAATTTGTTAGTCGATTCAGCAAATGGTTTATTGATCTCAGACTACGCGTCCTTAGATGCTGGTAAGGGCGGTAAGAGAGCAAATGTGTATGTATGTCTCTCTGTATAAGAACAACATCTATGTATGTCTCTCTGTATATGAACAAAAAAGCTCATTAACCCTATACTGGACCACTTTGAACCATGATTAAAACAACTTATCATACGATTTTGAAATTCACATTTTGGAAGTGACCTTTCATTTGAAAAGATGTGATGAAGCCATTCGTTATACTGTGATATCTTTTGGCAACTGTGAAATCTCTTAAATATAAAACTGATAACAAATGCCTAGCATTAGTACAGTGTGTAGGAATTAACAGAAGATTTACATTGAATTTAACTGATTTCTCTTCGAGGCGAAAGCTTCATTACAAGGGTAAATGAATGTTTTATGAGTAATTTACTAATGCACTTTTGCACCAACTTGAAACAGAAATAGGGACTAACATAAATCGTCAAAAGTCCGTAGATGGAAAAGAAATGACGGTGATTTTGAATATTTATACTTCTCAAATAAAGAATGTTCCGATCTGGCGAGAAGATTTACTTAAAGCCTTTTCAGATACAAGGCAACATGTAAAATCTACCAATCAACCGGTCTGCCTGCCTGCCTGCCTGCCTGCCTGTCCTATTTCCTGTCTGTCTATAATATGTCCGTCCGTCCATTTGTCTGTGTGTCTCCCTACCTGTTTGCCTGCTACCTGCTAGTCGGCCTCCTCGTCCGTCTGTCTGTCCATTTGTCTGTCTATTTCTTCCCTACCAGTTTCTTCCATACATAGTTCGAAAGTGTGTTGTCCGCTTTCTCCTTATATCCACAGTTTACTGGACACCCATGATGATCAATAGAAATTGAGTAACATAAAACTTACCAAGGTTGGAGAGTCTGTCAGACATCTCGGTCACTTGTTTCGTCACCTCGTCCAGCTAGTAAGAAAAAAATAGAGAACAAAGAAGATTGTGTATAAGATTAAAAAAAAAACAATAATAATAAAAAAGTCAGAGTAATCAGCCACTGTGAGATGTACTGATAACATCATCTCCATTGGGTCTTAATAGGTCTTTGACACCTATTGTTTTTTCTTCTTTTGGCCCTATTAACATTTTGTGTTATTCTACATGTACCACTGTGACTTCAGGAAATTTCTTCCATGAAGGTTAAAGTACTTCTTTTGCCCGATCTTTTAACGGGAAGAAAAAGGAGGGTCAACGCCCAAATTTTTTCACAGATGTCTTTCGAAAAAGATCACCTCGAATTCTGATTTGGTCCCCAATTTTTCATTTGGCTGGTTTTGATCGCGTGCGAATACATAGACCTACACACTTTAATTTTTTATCAAGGAGGCTCAAATTGTACCTGAAACTTTAAAACTGGATGCTTTATTTAGATCACAGGTCATTTTACACATTTCTACACTCTGACACTGACTGGCAGGGTCCCAAAAAAGGGGGATTTTATATATTAGCGGATTAATTGGGTTGTACACAGTGAGTGATTTGTCGCTTTAATAGATTTCACAAACCTAATATGGGGTTGAATGCCTTATTCATGATAAACAGATGGCTGACTCTAATAGAGGACACGATGAATGGCACCCATAATCGATGTATTGCCCGAAATTTAATTATTTCCAATTTTCTATTTACTGTTTTACAGTCATATATTTGATCATAGACTTCACTGTTGTATTCAGAAGGTAGACACTAGTTTACTACAATAATCAGCATAGATGTAATACAAGGTGGAAGCGGAGCACTTAGTAACAGAAAGAGGGAGTGAGCAGACACAATCAGATGCTCACACAAAGTAGGATAAAAGGAAAAGTGCTCAAGAAGACATATTAAGAGAGAAAATGGAAGAAGAAAGAAAGTGATGTGGTAGGATCGAACAGGTAAATAAAGTGATGTTTTTGTTTGTGTTGTGTACTTTCTTTGCTTAGCTAAGTGTTGATTTAATATGGAATTCCTTCTTGTTGTCAAAGAAAACATGGATTGATGGACAACATATAAAATAATGAACGTTCCTGGCATTTATCATACCCTCAAAGAAAGCTGCTCTCTCTTCTCTACACGCTTGTGCAGATCACTCAAGATCCGGAGAAGACGACGAAGGGGTGTAACTCTTTGATCCACAATAACACACACTTGATGAAACTGGAAAATTAAATACATGTTGGAAAAAGTAAAACAAAATGTGCAAGATAGGTAATTTTGCTTTCTTCATTATTAAAGGAAGCTTTAACGAGCTATTGAGGTAAATGGTAACACAAAGTTTAATTCAAAATTTACTCTGTCATGCAAAGATGAATACCGTATCATGCTATTTAGTTATAAGATCATAGGTGGTTTGTCTTCGCTCGGTAGAGTTAATAAAGACAACATAGAAGACGATATCAGCTGAAAAAGTAATATTTCTTCCCTACTTCCAGGCGCCCATTTAATAAAGGCTGGTTATTTTGTACGAAATTTATGGTGCACAATGTGTCATTGACTGACTTGGACAATAACTGTTCATCTTTTTCATCTTCTAAATACATATACAGATAGTAAAGGTGCGACTACAAACTTTTGCCTGGAAACATTCAGACGAACAACTCACCAAGCTTTCCACCTCTTCCACTTTCTTCATGAGGTAATCAGTGTCTTTGCTTCTGTTTGATTCAAGAACCAATATTCTGTCTTCTAGTTCTCTTTTCTTGTTTTTCTCCTTTTCCTTGAATGACACAGAGCTCTTGACACACGACTCTGTGGCGTCAACTCTGGATGACAACTCCTCTAATGACTTGGACGTTGTTCTGGACATTTTCATCAGGTTAACGATGTCGTCTTTCTCAGCCATAGTATCAACTTTAGCAGTGAGCTTCTGTGTAGTCTTCACTAAGCTGTCTATCCGTGCACTATCCTCTTTTCCTCCAGCCTCCACCTTTTTCAAGCGTTTTTCTACTTTCTCCACTCGTGAATCGCTTTGTTTCATCACATCCCTCCATTCTTTAATCTGCTCTTCTGTATCAGCTAGTCTGGCTTTGTGTCGTTTCTCTGTATCACTGTATTTCTTTTCCAGCTGATTCAATTTTTGCTCTCCTTCTAATTTTAGCTTATATTCCATTTCTCCCATCTTAGTTGAAGTTCTGACTTCCGATTGTCTTACAAAATCCTCTATCTCACCGAATCTTGATTCTTGCTGTTTTAGTGTGTCCGACCTATTGTTCTCCATGCTGAGTAGTTGATTCTTTATGGTATTTTCCTTTTCGTCTCTTTCAATCATAACAGCTTCCAATTTTTCTTCCAGCCTCTGATGCCTTGTTTCCATCTCGGCCCTTATCTCCGTCTGTTGCTCAATGGCCTGACTGACTTCACCACGGCATGCAGTGATTGCTAACTCCAGGACTTCAAGACGATGACACACTTTGACAAAGTCTGCAGATTCTGAGAAATGGTTGTTAGTGTAGAATATTAGAATATATAATTCTGTGTAATGAATAGAAACAGAAATTTTTTGCTGCCAACGTTTCAGTTCTCCCAGCTACCACGTCTTAGAGGCCTTTTAATTTGAGATTTTCTCTCTCTCTCCCTCTCTCTCTCTCTCTCTCTCTCTCTCTCTCTCTGTGTGTGTGTGTGTGTGTGTGTGTGTGCCTGTGTGTGTGTGTGTGTGTGTGTGTGTGT
>JAWQUT010000417.1:312252-326867 GCA_033807755.1 Ellobium chinense | reverse complement strand
TTTACAATAAAGTAAAACAAAAACTAAGATCACCCCTACATGAATATAATTTGATAAATGTTCTTCTTTTTAACACTCTTATATTATTACATATATTATTATTATTATTATTATTATTATTATTATTGTCATCTCTATAGAAAGACCACCATAGAGATCACATTCAAATTCAACTCTACATTCTCCTGATAGTCATTATTAAGAAATCTTCTTCCGAAGAATAATGAAATCATCTACTTGGAATTAAGTTACAAAATGAATCAACAGAGAAGACCAATCCATTTACTTTATTGTTACTATACATTATCAGTTAGTAGACATCCTGCAGGTCTGCAGGTGGCATCTGACTTTCTTACCAGAAACAGTGGTGACCCTCTGGGCCATAGATGCAGGAAGGTCTGACACAGACAGAGGAAATGTTGGTGACTCTGAGGAAGACACTGGACCCTTGGATGCTGACAAGGCTGCTGTTTCTAAAGACAAAACAAAGTATTTGTTCTAAAAGTTGTCTCCTTGTCTATCTGTTCTACCGTCCCTCCATCCACCAGTCCATCCGCCTGTCTGTCTGTCTGTCTGCCTGCCTGCCTGCCTGCCTGCCTGCCTGTCTGCCTGCCTGCCTGCCTGCCTGCCTGCCTGCATGCCTGCCTGCCTGCCTGCCTGCCTACCTAGCTGTCGTTCTTTGCCAATCCATCCGTCTACTTGTCTATGTGTTTATCTGTTTGTTTAATCCCTATCCTTGCCGATCTGTGTGATTCTATTTATAAATCTTTGTGAAGATAACAATATACAAAGGATTTTTGGTTTAGATTACACTCCACTGTGGATCATCTGAGATGGCATTGTGATTGTTTATACGACGCTATTGCTAGAGTTCCCCTGTCTCTCTCTCTCTCTCTCTCTCTCTCTCTCTCTCTCTCTCTCTCTATCTATCTATCTATCTATCTATCTATCCACTCTCTCTTCCCTCACTCTCTCTCTCTCTCTCTCTCCTGTTTGTGTCTGTGCAACTGAAGGAGGGAAGTGGGTGTAAGGGAGGTGATACGCCTGAAATTGCTTGACTGGTCCTTTTTATCTTAGATGGGTAAATAAAACTGGGACGTGTATAATATTCTGGTTACTTTATGGAAAGATCGTGTCAGTTTTTTTTTTCTTTTCATCTTTTCAAAAGTTATCGGCTACACTCTGTCAACGAATTGTTCTACCTCTGTTTCACTACAATGAATAAACTCGTAAGAAAATGATAGACTTTAATTACTATTGTACTGATAATAATCTAATACCGTGTCCTGAGCCTACACAAGGATATATAGAGATAAGTCCTATAGATCTTGTCCACAGAAGGTAAACTTTAATTTACTTAAACATTATTCTCATTATTTGACTTACTTGCTTGCTACAGTAGTTTTGTGTAAAAAGCTCTATAAACGATGACCTACCGGAAATCTCCGCTCCAATCCCTATCAAAAGCACCATTGCAGCCTCTAGCATAGAGTTCACATCTGTCATGGCTTTCAGGTCATGAGTCTCTTTCTCCAGAGCTGACATTGCCTTTGATGTCACCTTAGAATCAAATAAAGTCACGTGATCAAATAGGTAATTCAAAGTAAGATCTTTAATGACCATCTGAAGTTTGTCTAGGTGACATGACGAATACTTTTGTAAATTTCTGAAAGTCTACACAGACCTAGATCCATATTTATTGACCAAACAGTATATTGTAGGAAGAAGGTGATGAAGAGCTGTCCCGAGAGCAGAGAGTAAATAAGGTTGCTACTGGTTACAGGCCTGTAATTGTACTTTCACTTTGTGGTCCTACAACTTAGAGGTATATTTCATCTCCCCTTTTCCCTCTTTTGGCATGCCCTGCTTCCAGTACTATGGGCTCCAGGGGGGGAATTTTGATATCATGGGAATCTGTGTCCATTTTACTTTATTTTACCAGGCACTATTTACCCTGGGCTGGAACTGCCAGGGCAAGGGTGTGCTCAGGCGGAAGAAGAGGGGTTTGGCATTGACCAGTGAAAAATGTAGGGTCAGCTCAAAATTTCAATGGGCTTGCTAGGGTTGGGTAAGTCTTAAAATTTGGGCCACATAATGAGCTTCAATCTGGCCTGGATGAAAGCTAAAACTTTGGGTTCAGAGGGTAGCTCAAAATGTTAATATAGCCCATAGAGGATAAAAGGGTCCAATCCTAATACAGGTCTGTAACCTACTGATATCTTTCAATAGATATGAAGGTCTTTGACACTTATTGTTTTTTCTTCTTTTGGCCCTATTAACATTTGTTTTTCTTATACCACTGTGATTTGGGGAAATTTCTTCCATGGAGGTTAAAGTACTTCTTTTGCCCGATCTTTTAACGGGAAGAAAAAGNGGGGGGGGGGGCAAGCCCAAAATTTTTCATTTGGCTGGTTTTGACCGCGTGCGAATACATAGGTCTACACATTATTTATTATTTATCTAGAAGGCTCAAATTGTACCGGAAACTTTAAAATTGGATGCTTTATTTGGATCACAGGTCATTTTACACATCTACCCTCTGACACTGGCTGGCAGGGCCCCCAAACAGGGGGATTTTATATATTAGCGGATTAATTGGGTTGTACACAATGAGTGACGCCCTTCTAATAGGTGTCACAAACTTGAAGGGGTCAAGGGAAGGAACCAGCTAGGTGACTATTTTTATTACAATATAGGTTATTCATCCTTCCTTTGCATTGGAACCCGTAGAATGTACTGGTGTAAATAATCAATGCAAGAACGGTTAAGTTTTACAATATGAGCATTTTTTGAAAACATCGGTCAGGTGAGGAACAAGCTAAGTCAACATGAAACAAGTCGAGAACAGGTCAAATCTCAACATGTTTTACATTGTTACTTCCCTTGAATAAAAACCAAAAAAAGGAGTGTTGCCATGGATTTTATTCTCATAGTGGAGACTGACATACATTTTAATATTTCGTTGGTTCCATCTCTTAAATAATAGATATTGTGTTACGAGTGGCATAAAATTAAATTTAAATGAATAAACAAAAATACGTCTTCAAAATGGAGTATTTGCACTTTGACATGTTAAAAAGAATGGAAAAATAGATGCCAGGTTTTCAAAGTCACACTTTCCTATTTTCTCATAGTTACCAGCGAGCAAATCGACCACAGTGTATCCAGAAACTTCCAAAAGTTTACGGCTTGCTAGACATGTATAGTGTTGTACTGTGACAAAACTCTTGGTGAAAAATCTTTGAAATGCTTTCAATGGGATAAAAATTGTTTTAGTGGCCAGATTACTGGGTGGTGACGGAAAGGCCACGGATTTGAATCACAGTTGAAATACGACATCGTGTTCTTGAAAGCAACACACAATCCCAATTCTCACGCAACTAAGATATATAAGGGGTAGTACCTAGCTATAAACAGTGACAGATATTGTCGGAGTGTCGGAAAGTTGAATATGTTATGAGAACACTATTAGGTCTCCTAGGAAAAAGCCTGCTAAACAGTGGGGATGTAAGCTATATGAATGCCATTAACTCCAATACTACCTATACGCAAACTCTTTTCTACTCGTATTGCTGCACCATACTTAATTTGAAGGCAAAGTTATATATGAGACTGAGTCCTTTTGAGTAATACCAATGTCCAAAACAACAAGCCACACCCGGAAAGGGGGATTGGGGTGAGTGATGGGGTGAGAGGAGAGGTGTACATCTGCCCCTGGAATGTTCATATCTCCCAGAATCATCATCAACAGCCTCAATGGGCCTATTTCATTGATTTTCAATAGTTTGTTTGTTTTTTTAACAGAAGCTGCTGAAAATCAAAGATTTTTTTTTACACAAGTGAAAAACCAGCTAAGTCAAATTTGCATGACATTATTCAAATCAAGCTATATTTTTCAAAATCCAACATTTTTCTACACTTTACCTATGATTGGTTTCAAGAATAGGCAAAGAAACCTACACAAACCTGGAGATCCACTCACCTCGTCCAGATATGAATTCACTGTCTCGTGAAGTTGGTCTTTCTGTGACGTGATCTGAATCAGCTTGGATTTTGCGAGACCCACAAGGCCTTTGGTCTGTGCCATGTTTCGGATATGAATTTACTGCTTTCTCCACCTTATTATTTGATCTGTTGATAACAAAACGGAACGTGCAGCTGAAGTAAACAAGGAACTGTATTAGCCACTGGATAACGTTGACTCTTTCTTAAACTTCAGCCTTGAAGATAATATCCATAAATAATCAAATAGTAGCCTTGTGTTTCCATTCCAGACATTATCATGGAACATTGACAACTGATCTGATAATGACACTCGAGAACTCAGAGGAAGGAGGGTAGGAGGGAAAGTCACCCTGCACTCATATGACTTCGAGCAAACACTAGTTTTATCATCAAATCTGGTTGACTGATATTCAATATTGTTACATGTCGTAGCTTTCAATATGTTTCAAAGACTTGCCTCAAACCTCACAAATCAGTCAAGGAACATTCGTTAAGTATACGAACATTCTGGCTTGATCACATCGCTTGTACTGACTCGTNGAAAAGGAAAGCAAACAGTACACATTTATTATGAGAACAAGGTCCCCTTTAAAAATGTCGACACTTATTTTTTTTTCAGCTTGTAGGCTTACATCAGTTCCTATTTCCAGCTGGAAATCAATTAAAAATAATAATACTGACATTCTTATAAAAACAATACCTGCATTCCTTTAAAACTCATGGTCAAAGTTCCACGCTTACACAGATATCCAAACAAGTTTAACATGTTTTACAAGTTTATTGGCATAAGTCCAGACCACAACAATGGTACACTGGCAAAAATACAATGTATGACTGGACAGCACATAAACATTTAAAGCATTGTGACTACTAAAATCACACATGTTCACAAAATATTATTACATTTACATATATTCACAACGTACTCTTACATTTTACATTTAACAATAATAATAATAGTACTAATAATGATGGACCACGCATAATAATAACAATAAAAATAATAATAATAATAATTATGAACCTGATGTGGCCTTCAGTAAAAGCCCTATACTTAATAGATTTTACACAGTGAGAAAATCCGAATAGCATTTATGAAATCAAAACGTAAAATAAACACTCTAAAGTCTAGTACATTGTGGGCTTCATTGAGGTATCATCTAGACTAGTTCGGCTCTGGTATTATGCTGACCAGGTCATTCCCAAATAACATTGGAAACCATTGTGAGTCACAGATGGACTGTGGATAATACTATTAATATCGTATTTCCTGGGCAAAAAGTGTTTCTCCACATCAGGTACAGATCACGGAATTCTATTTATAGCCTAGCCTAACAACCCCCTGATACGGAAACTAACATCTGTAATCAGTCTCACATGTTTACACAGACTTGCCAAGTGAACGTGATATAACTTCAACTGTGCTCACCAGAATGATGTTTTATTACAATGATGTACTCATGCACAAGCCTTGCTTTTTGTTTTAGTAGGAGAGCAGTTAAGCTGGCTTGACGTGTCACATCGCTGTGCTTGTCACAACGGGAATTCCCCAATTTACTTTTCATGTGACAAGGCTTGAGCTACATCTAAACGTGTTAACGAATAATACCAGTAGATACATATTTACTGTACCCCAGTAGATTTTGTATATGGAAACACCTTTTGTTCTATGTCCACTCCTTCCAGTTTAAATTTACAAATTAAAATGTTGAACAAAACGTCCAGATAAAGTACCTGACGCATACGAAACTACGGCTAACAATATTCGAGAAACGACCCAATTGAGAAAAGACACTCCGCAAAATGATGCAGAGGAAAAAATAATTTAGAGAAGCAAAATAATGATTGGTGACACGAACATGCAGTCTTACATAATATTATCTCAACTTCTAGTCCTCACTTTCTGAACACAAACTGGCGACACGAAAGAAAACTTAGATTAAACATCCCTATAATTATGTGAGCCGAGGGGTATACCAAATGAGGGAGTTAATGTGGCATGCTTGAGGGGGGGATAAAAGTGATAAAAGTATCCCTTACTTGATTCAAGGCAATCCTGCCGACGTCGCTAAATGTGTGCTGAGGGGAGAGTTATAGAAATGGAATGATGTTTAGGGTAGGGGTAGGGACANAAGGGAGATGGGTGTCTTACTTAAGTCAAGGATGCAAGGGGGATTGCAGTGGACACATCCACAAATACACAATGCAATGAACTGAAGCAGAAGGTAAGCTTGAGAACTTTTATTTATGGCATTAGATCATGTTATATATCATATAATTGAAAACAAAACAAAAAAAAAACCCTAACCAGAAGTAGGAAGAAAAGAAACAAAAGAACATCTCAACAACATTGGTTGGATATTAACACAACTCACATGATACTATACTGAATACCAATTTGATATCAAATTCCTAACGTTATTGTAAAATATATAAATGGCATAAGGAGGTGTGACATTGAAAGGTAAGAATAAGTATTACTAGAACAATGAGTATAGCAAGGGAGGAAGGATGGTTGTAGTGAATGGTACTAACACTGGATAGTCATTTTCTAAAGCCTGTGATAGGTCGCATAAGACGCTCCAAAACTATGAATACATGTAATTTTCCCATACATGTAATAATTATGATGATTAAATATTGCTTGGCCACATGATATTCTTTAGAAGCTTCTTATTCAGACTAAGTCTTGGCCCAAAAGCCTATCATTGGATAGGAATAATGAGCTTTATGTCAGGTTTGTGACACCTATTAGAATGGCAAATCACTCATTGTGTACAACCCAATTAATCCGCTAATATATAAAATTCCCCTTTTTGGGGGCCCTGCCAGCCAGTGTTAGGGTGTAGAAACGTGTAAAATGACCTGTAATCTAAATAAAGCATCCAATTTTAAAGTTTCGGGTACAATTTGAGCCTCCTAGATAAAAATATAAAATGTGTAGGCCTATGTATTCGCACGCGGTCAAAACCAGCCAAATGAAAAATTGGGGACCAAATCACAATTTAAGGTGACCTTTTTCGAAATACATTTTTGAAAATTTTGGGCCTTGACCCCTCTTTTTCTTCCCGTTAAAAGATCGGGCAAAAGAAGTACTTTAACCTCCATGGAAGAAATTTCCCGAAATCACAGTGGTATATGAAGAATAACACAAAATGTTAATAGGGCCAAAAGAAGAAAAAACAATTAGTGTCAAAGACCGTCAGATGCCACGCATATAAAGGGACATAATCTAAGGGCTAACTAAATGACGAGGTAATATTGTAGTGATTATCTCACCTTGATTATGTTCACATAATATTAGAAAGGCAAGCAATGCAGGAATAAGGTTTAAGGGTACAGGGGTAAAACAGACACTGGGTCAGCGTGACATATGACATCTTACAGAAATATCGCTAAGTCAAACTGACCAAAAGAAAACCAGGAGAACAACTGAAGAAGAAAAAATAATCCAAAGAAAAAAAAAAGCTCGCTCTAAGAGAATAGCTGAACAGATAAGAGTCAAGGATAGCATATTATCAGAAAGAGCGAAAGAAAAACAGAACAAAACATCATAGAATTGAAGTCATTACTGTTGAAGACGACACTAGTGGACGTGTCCAAAGAGTTCCTGCTCTTTACTCTGCTTTTCTCTTACCTTTTGTCTTTAACTGTCCAAATCTGTTCATCCTGTTCTCATTGGGATTTCTTCATCCGGGCGACATGTAATCTTGCGAGAGCAAAATCGAACTGTCACGTTACAAACAATGTATCAAACTCCACTACTTTCGATATTTGGTGAACTACATGCGGCCTGTGCACAGCTTAGCAAATATCATAATGAAAAACAATTTGAGATTTCCAAATACCGCCTGACTCTACCTAACTATTGTTCAAACCATGGTAATCATATTGCACAATATAATAATTGTGCGTTTCATTAAGATAATGGAAATATATACTCGAGTAACCAATGATCAACATTGTCCAATTAGGCCCGTGTTACCTCATCTTTTCACTTCAGAAAGCTCAAAATGATAGACTAATTATTGCATGATCTACAGCCCTTAGATTGTCCCATCTTCAACGCTTAACTACAAACAGGGTGGGGCCGTCAAAGCCTGACTCTTCCTATCTTTTGTGTAAATAAATCATGGACATAATATTACCAAACAATATATAATAATAGACAGACAGACAGACAGACAGACAGACAGGCAGGCAGGCAGGCAGGCAGGCAGGCAGGCAGGCAGGCAGACAGACAGACATACATACAGACATACAGACAGACAGACAGACAGACAGACAGACGGACAGATATAATATTGACTTAATCTTATAGTAATACCTTTCTATGTTGATGAGAAAAAAGTACCAAGACAAGGAATTGATCGCAGGTTCCAGCATGTGCCCTGATAGTTACAATACAAATAGCCATAATCTAAATAACGTACAATGATGTAATGTATGCTCAGTACAACTTTGGAACCCATTACAAAGAACAAGTCGAGACTGCCAAATGTTGCCCGGTTCTTCATGTCTTTTGTTGGATTACAATAAATGTGAAAAACTATGTTCACATAAGATCTCTAGACAATCAAATAAACTTGGCTCTTCCTGTCCCTCACTGGATTACAAGTAGCTATAATTTGAAACATTTATTTTAGCGTTCCATATGGTGTACCAGCTTGGGACCCAGATCAAGAAACAAGCCAAAACCTCCAAATAGTGCCGGGCTCTTAATATCCTTTATTCAACACATAGCCATAACATTGAAAGCACAGCATCATACATCAGTGTTGATAAAAACGATAGGGTGCCAGAGTAATGAAATGTTCAGGATTGCTAACAAATGCACTGACTTTTGGGTTGTAACTGAACCCTAATCTGCATGAAGTACTCAATATTTATGTCACTCTAGTTTAGATCAATTCACTGTTTACTAGTTGACCTCCAATGTTGCCCTGTGCTCAGTACAGTCACTTTGACCTTTCACAATCCCAGCTCCCATCTTGTGACGTGTAATATTTCAGTTCTGCATTCTAAGATAGCTTTAAATTACATTAGATTTTATTTACCCTATAGGTTTCCAGTGCAATATTGTGTTATATATCTCATTCATATTACACCTAGAACAATACAATTTTACAAATGAAATCCATAACAATGTTATTAATAGTAGCCACTATGGAGCGCCCTGGTCTCTCCAGCTGTGAAACCAGGTATTCATTTAAACCTTAACAGACTGAGGAAAGAGGAGAGAACTTTCTTTTCCAAAGACACTACAATGCAACATATCCAACACGGAGGTTGAACCCACAAACGTTCAACTCCAAAGTCTTCAGATTACGAAAACAATTCATATCTATTTTATGCTTCCCATATAGTACAAACAAATAATTGATGACATCAGACATTTTACGATATAATAAAAGAAAGAATACAGATGAAAACATTTTTTATTTAACATGGAGGGAATATATCTTACGATGCTGTGCAGTGTTACAAATTTTGCTCATGACAAAACATACACTGAACAACAGTGCACATAATACACAATACTACAACATTAACACAAACCAAATCTACAGCACAGTCATTGTAAGTCACCTCAGAGTAGCATTCTGATCCTCCTTGGCTCGAATGCCGCGCACTTATTCTCACTAGAATGGAGCGTGGAAATACGAGTAAACTGTCTTCCCCAATTACACCACAATAAAAGCCACTTGGCCCGTGAACCAAACTCACAAATCCAATACTTTACAATTATATAATGCATTGAAATATTACTTTTTTTTTCTACCGTCCCCAACTCTCTCATGTGTTTTATCTGGGTAAAGTTATATTTTGGGGCTGTTTGAAAGTCTACCAACTTTTTTATTATGGTTCAAACTATCAAAATATGTTCATTTGTGGCTAGATAACACCACCCAATACTCATTTTAGCCATTGCATGTTGTTTGTACATTTGAAGGACAAATTAAAAAACGTCCTACTTTTGGGACGCTAGCAGCGAGAGGCTACCGTCAAAATATAGTGACTTTATTGATATTTGTAAATGTTTACCTACAGGAATTATTATTTGTCGCAGCAGAAGTTCAAAACACAAGCTGAGATACTAATGACAACATATTTTAGTAGATTTAAGTGGCACATAATGACAGTCAAAAGAAACATAAATAACGAGAACAAACATACATTGTAAATGTTCAGTAATGTCTTTATTGGTAATGCAGTTTTAAAACAGAAATTCAGACATCAAACTTGGTTTTAAAATTCAGAATTATGAAGTAAGTACCATATCATGTCTACCATATTATGTGAAAATGAGCATTTTTTAAAAATTTTCATGATGAATATAGTGTCATGAGTTAACATGAGCTAGATCTTATATAACCATTGTGCGTCATTAGACTAAACATTTCTTTTGTTCACCAGAAATCTGTGACCTGAGCTGACACTTAGCATTACAGCTAATACAGAATAATAATGATAATAGTAATAATAGCAACCTTTTTTATCCAAAAGCAAGCTGATAAGATCTTAGGATTGAATGAATTTCCAATGCGCATGTATATCAATGAGAAATCCTTTGCTTTTATCAACATATTAGCCATGGAAAGATGGAGAACACTCCACATGCACTGGCACATTGCACTTCAAACATATGAACTTTGTCTTTTTGCCACAGTGACCACATCTTCTTTGTGTAGGGCCAGTTTGCAAATAATGTGCTACTCCATCTTTCCTGACTTCGAGAGGAACTCTCTTGGAAACAGGCAGCCCCCTCCCTGTCAAAGGTCTACCTAACACTCTGTTCTGCTTATACCTAAGAAGGAAAACATGAACAAAAGCTCTCTTAAAACCTAGTTGATCCAAGGGCAGCACTCGGGCTGGTGGAGTCTGCCGGTAAAGGAGCCAGGCATTTTGAGCAGCCGCATCCACATAAAAAGCAAATAGTGGCCACCACCATTTTTTGCTTCTCATCTGGATGCGATACTCCCAAATGTTCTGGTCTGCCCTGTCAACTCCTCCCATGGTAGAATTGTATATGTTAATTAGATTGGGTTGATCGATTTGAATCTGGGATTTCTCCCTTGCTGACCACCTTTTGGCCTTCTTCAGTGGGAAAATGCTGTGTTTATTGGATGCAACTGTGACAACATTGTTGTCGTTCCACTCGGCAACAAGAATGCCATTGTTCCGGTCATGCCGAAAGTCATAAGAACCTCTGGGTTCTTTTTTTAGTGTGTTTGGATCTTTGACAGGGCATTTACCAGTTCTGTTGTTTCTCACTGTCACAGTTGCCCCAAGCTTTTTCTCAGATAGGAAGGACAGAAGGGGAATTGAAGTAAAAAAATTGTCAAAGGACAAATGAAAAGGCAGGGCAGGCAGGCAGGAAACAAGCTGTTCCACAACTGAAAATCAAAGACCATTGACATTTGAGACACCTTCCACTGCCCCCTCATATGGTATGATGTTTACAATATACCCCAATGGTGTGGCAAGCACCCACTGCTTAAAACCAAATCTTATTGGTTTGCCCCTGATGCATTGTTTAGCTCCATGTTTGCCATAGTACGGGCACATACTCTCATCAATAGAGAGATACTGGGCTGTGGGGAAAAACTTAAGAAATCTTTCTTTGAGCATTCTTATCAAAGGATTGACTTTTGCAAATTTGCTGTTTCTCTAGGCTGTCATTTGATGCCAGATGAAGATATTTCATGATAGTGTCAAAATCATTTCTCGACATGGCATCACTTACTGCTTTGTTGAAAACATCATCTTTTTGCTCCCAGTACAGATACCTTCTGGGTAATGTATTATAGCCAGAAATGAAAAGAATGGTCAGAAAAAGCTTGAATTTGTCCCTTGTTATTGCGAATGTGTGGTTTCCCTTATCCCTAGCATATTTTTCTGTTTCAGTAAGTATGTGATCAATAACTTCATCATCAAAAAAAAGTTCGAAGGTTGAAGCAGGTGATAAATGATGTGATAAAAACTCAGGCTGCTGAACATTCCACTCCGCTCTTGTTACTTCATTGACTGCAAGATCTTCTTTGCGCCATAAAGAATCGACCCGTCGTTTCTTTGCGGGTATTGTAGGACTATCTTCGTCATCGCTTGGAAATGCCTCTTCAGGGTTCTGAAAAATATGCACATAAAAAGAAAAAAAATGTATTAAGTTTTCTGACCAATCTATTCCTTATATAGTCTAAATCAATATGAACTGTTCATTTGAAAAGAGTGAAATTCCATAGTCATAATAATAGCATGTTAAATCTCAATAGCCACATCTTTCAAGCCATCATAGTGTGGCAATCAGGTCATACACTTTTACAACTATGACATGCAGACAGATCAGATGACCATGAGAGCCTGGATATGTTATGGTGGAGAGGACAGATCATATCCACCTGCTTGCCTAAGACGCACACAAATTCTTCAATTCAACAGAATGAAAAAGACAAAAACTCATGCAAAAATCCTTTAGAAACAGAAACACAAGATTATAGTACCGATTGAGATATAGTTCTCTCTTTACCACTGTTCGTCTGAGCTCTCATATCCACTGCGGCTTGTAGCTGTGACCGAGGAAGATTGTTTATGTCTACTGTGTCTTCTTCTCCACTGTCGCAGTCACTCTCTTGCCCATTACCAGGAGGCTGAATGAATATATCTGCATTGGTAACGTTGTCGTCCTCCTCCACAAGCATGATAGCCTCATGTAAACTCAGTAGCCTGATGAAGAGTGATACGTGATGAGTATCATTATACTCTACTAATATTTATTATAAAAGGCATGTTATGCATATATCCCATCATGAATTATCTACATTGCATGAATATATCAGGAAAACAATAATATGGTGTCGAAAATATGTTTAACCGTGTTGGTAACTTGTTGCCAAGGCTCTTTCACCAGCTAGCATTCCACAAGCAGGACACCCAATCATGTGTTTACACGGTACCCTCTCACTGCTAGCGTCCTACTTGTGGGACAGCACTTTATCTCGTGATTCCAAGAAAATGCTTGATATAATTATGTGCAAACTGATTTGATTTGGTAGATCTGTACTTGTATTTCATGTTTATGTTATATTTATTTCAATGTGAGCATAATGATATAGAAATATTTACATACCTTTGAGGACCATGCTGTTTTTCTCTGCTTGTTGATGCAGCCATCTTGAAAGCAAAGATGGTAACTCTAAAATGTGTTCAGCCTGAAAGATTTCTAGGTAAACAAAAAGTATAACCAATCCAGAAACGAAACAAACTTTATTGGAATCTTTGACAATAATCTTGAGGTGATGGGGAATATTTATTTATGCGTCCCATAAATAGGACGCTAGCAGCAAATGGGTCGTGATTGTTACTTTACACTACTCTGTACAAGGCAAAGTAAACGAACGTCCAAGAAAAAGCAGCATGATTGAGATTGTGTAAGCTTAGATTACTTTACATCTTTTTCCATCTTTTAGTCTGTTTTTGTCTTGACAGTTGTTCTTAACTATCTATATCTGCTCATCTTGTCGTCATTATTATGGATCTGGAGGGCTGTACTGTAATATAAAAAAATGTAAAACATAAAACATGGGTGACATGGAAGAAAAAAATAGAGCTGGCTGCCTAACTGACTGTCTGCTTGGCTAGCTGGGTCGCTGGCTAGCTGTCTAGCTGGTTGGTTGGATTGGTGACTCGATGGATGGATGGATGGATGGATGGATGGATGGATGGATGGATGGATGGATGGATTATGAAACAGACAGTAATAAATATAATACAATACAGTATAAGTCTAAAATGTGCAGAAAATAGCATTATCCATCTGTCGATTAACCTCTCGATCTGTCCATCCCTTCATCCATCATCCATCCTATATCTATCCATTTCACTATGCATCATCCATCCAACACCCATCTCTTATTAACCATCCATCATCAGTTTTATACTGATAGATATTAGTTCACATTTGATTAAATTTGAAACAAAAGAACTTCAAAATAGCTTCAATACTAAATATTTAAATCCATAATATGCAATAAAAGTTTACAGGTTTACTTGAAATTCATTGGACACTCAAGACGTGGTATATGTATAGTACTCAGTAGTAATTATAGCACTGTTTAGTTTCAATAACAATACATCCGTCAGTTTGTGAGGACTAAATTGATGAGGAAATACATTTTAAAACTTCATAGCATCACTGATATATTGCTAATCATCACATTTCCATAACCCGACCTGTATTTAACATTTTGAAAAGTGCCCACAAACTTTGATAATAATTTGTCTATAGCTTGAGGAGTTACGAAAATGGAGTACCGGTGGAAAATATGTAATACTGACTTAAGAATTAGGGTCAAATTGTGATATATTAAACATGCATATTTTTCACATAATGCCATATCAGCAACCCTTTTTTTTTGTAAATTTACTTATATTTCTTTTCATGGATGTTTCACGCCATCAGGCTGAACTGACAGAATTTACAAATAAATTGTCCGTCACACAACATGAAAAAAACAGACGGAAAGATGACTGACGGGCAATGACTAAAATAATTATGACAAAAGTCTAATGAGAACATGACTGGTTTAAACTGAGAACTGAAAAAAAAAGGG
>JAWQUT010000417.1:300779-312246 GCA_033807755.1 Ellobium chinense | reverse complement strand
GGGGGGGGGGATTCACAGCTCAGAAAATTTTGAGCAAACTTGGCAAATGGACAGGTATAGTCTACATCTTACAGGTCAAATCGGAAGGAGGCATGGGGGGAATGAGAAGGACCCAAGCACCCTTTGCTAGCTGTGGAAAAACTCCAGTCTTCATATTGCAGCTGGGTATAGAGCATCAAAAAATGGTAAATATCCTTGACTCTTTATTATTTATTTGGAAAAAATGATCCATATCTGTTCCGTAAAATCTGGTACTCAAAACTCCTTCTATCTCCATCCTTATGAACGAGATATTTATCATCATTCAAACAGTTACTGATCATGTGCTCCACTTCACAATGAAAATACTTAATTATCTTCTGATGCCTTTTAAGAATGGTGGGTAGCAATATGACACTAGAGAACTGAATAATCAAAGTGTGCAAATGAAAGCTAATACATACTGAGAGCGGATATTTTCCCCTCCAGCCTTTTGAAGTTCCATGCCTTAGCTATAAATATTAGGTAAGTTAAGGTGAGTGCCTTCTTTAGTAAAGTCCCACCACCCTTGCCCCGCACCTAATGTTGATAAAGCACTTTACATTTTGGCATCTCATTATCATCATATAAATGAATACATTACTATGCTAAAAAAAAAAATCAGATGAAATAACAACTGCTTGAGTGGAGTAGCAACAATTATGACAAATAAATAAAGAAAAATAAAATTTAAAAAAAACAACTAAATATAACACAACTGTGTCGAGAGATCCAGCCAATATCCATTGTGTGCCACTGAACACGAGGCCAAGAAACAACATAAAATATCAAATATTTTACAGATATGATGGGAAAACACATCAGCTTGTTGTCAAAACTGTCTCAGGCATGTTTCCATACCTTGTCCATAATTATGTATAAACTTTTCGATTTCTCCTTCATACCTTCCAATATTAACACCACTATCTTCACCAGTGTTGTGCTTACAAAAGGCATGAACATCTCATTCACTGGATAGTCTGAAACAAAATTACGAATGATCAATCTATAATTGTTTTTAATTTTCCATATTTTTTTTCCAAGAAAAATAGCCATTTTGCCGATAAACTTTTTACTAGATCTCGGCAGGCCAATTTTCCATAATTTTTCAAATCTGTGACAATTCTAGAAATAAAAAAGTGCTACGCTGTGCTACACATATTCTGCTCCTTGCCTGTAGCAAATTTTCACACCTTCACTCACATATGACTCAAAAGTGACCCCATATGCTGGGTATTGGTAGCTTCAAGGTCATCCAATACTTCTTTTGAGTTGACTTAGACATAGGACACCAGGTGGAAAGAGTCATTTGTGTCATTTTCTATCCTAACCCTTCCATGTCCAGGAAATAAAACATCTGAGAGACATACAGACCTCAACACTCTCTTTTCATGATAACAAACAATAAGAACCATTTGCAACATTCAAAACGATGTCTTATTATGTGATGTACACATTTTTCAACGCACGCAAATTGCCACCCACTTCATTGATAATAAAAAGTCATTCATAATTCTCTACAACTGACTGTGCAATTAATATCATGAACTAAATTCTGGATATGAGAAGCTTGTATAACTGCTCACATACAGCAGTCGCAGAGCAGTGGCTATTTGTAAGGCAATCACCAATCCCCTTGAGAAAGCTATATGGTGCCACAGAGATAATATTGAATACAATTTTACATGGCACACATTACAATCAATCTAAATGGTAAGATATGACTATTACAGACAGAAAGAGGAGAAATCCAGTGGTATTTTTTTAACATGGCATCTGATATCAGATGTTGGCTGCTGACGATTTGTATTCAGCAGATCATGCTCTAAACTTGAAAAAAAAGAAAGGAATGGACATGTACTTTTTTCAGTGAGGTGGTTCATCAAATAATGTATCTAAATTCATCAGATAACGTCTCTGCGCTAAAATATGACATTCTTGGCTAAAATCAGGCATTTTATTTTGACTTCATCTGGCCTATTCTGTGACGCTCTAATTTCATGATATTCTTTAAAAGTGACAAAGATTTTCTTTCACTAATGCAGTTGCCAGTATATACATATAGTAGTGCGGTATAATCTTGATGCTGTTCATCTTGAAATCTTCAGTTTGACAGCAGATCTCTAATTTTTTATCCTGGTTCTCCGCCAGAAAATATTTCGGGAACCTCAATCTCGCTGGGTATGTTTTCAGACAGCTCAGAGTGCAGAGCTAGCCTGTGACCTTCATTAAACACTTTGATAAATTCTTCTGCTGCTGGTGCAGAGCTGAACGTTGCTGAGAAATGTTGTCTAATTGGTTCATCTGTTGCATAATCAAGTGCATGCCATTCACAGCTGCGTTGGTTTAGTGCAACAGTATGTTCCCGGCAAATGATGTGATTGCACTTCGGTTCATCACTATCTGTAGTAAATGATATATGGTTGCCATTCACAACTTCGTTGTAAACCACCTTTAAAGTTCCCATGCCCAGTTTCTTCCACGCTCCATTCTCAAATGAACTGAGTGTAGTTCTCTTCTCAAACACCACACTTTCCTCCTCGTCGTCCTCATACTCCTCCTCCTCTTCTTCCTCATCTTCATCATTTTTACATGCCACCTCTGCCTGTTGCTGCTGCTGCTGTGGTGATTCTTGTTCCCTCTCCTGCTGCTGTGATCCTTGTCCAGCTTTAGAAAAAAGACAGAGAACATTTTTTTTTTAAATACATATCATTAGACTTAAACAGTTAGGGAAAAATTAAGCTTCTAACATTAAAAAAAAAGGCGTAAAGAATAAATCTGTGCATCTAAAGTTCAGTCCTTGTTTTTTTCAGCAGTGACCTCTCCTCAGTCTCTCATAAAATGGAAAGAATGGTGGATGACATTACAAAATTATATTCAAATGGCCTGCCACAGTTAGTAAAATGATATGTTTGCTTAAGCTCTGCCAGATTATTTTCTTATGAGCGTCATTTCAAGCAGAGGTAGATCAACTTGCATTGATATGTACTTTCTCTTTCTGCTTTCTACATATCATAAACATCCCTGCTGATGTAAAAAGTTTGTATGTCATCTGACATAACCTAGAAGTGTACACCTCTATACATCAACACAGACCACATGTATGTTATTTTGGCATTATTATGCATCCTTGTTATATATTACGCTGCAGGTACTCCCACATAATACAAATATGATCAATTTACTGACACCCTTTGTCAGGAATTTGACATCTGATGGTTTGAGGCTGAAGTTTCTGTCCTCTCTTATACTTCCACCTCTGCTGTTAAAATCAATGCAGTTTCTACTATAGGTCTGGTGCAGTGACAGTACATTCTAAACACATAAATTAACTAAATAATTTCGATATTGTGTCAGTATTTAAAGGAACAGGTCTGGACAGATCTCTATCATACTAAACTGAGGCGATAACATAATGTTAATTAGTTCAGGCACCTTGTGCAGTCTTACATCAGCACAAGTGTCCCCAATTAAAGCTTTTCTCACACTTTCAAATCTCTTGATTTCAATGTCAGCCTATGTAATTTCAATTGATTTCATTTAGGACACTGAACACCAGTTTTCTCAAATCCATTTATTCTCTATCTCAAAGTACCTAAAAGGTTTAATAGCCATTCCCCATGTATTGCAGGGAAGATTAGTGACATATTTATGATACTGATTTTGTTATTTAGTATGTAAGTGCATAAATAAATATATAATCATTCTCATAATTTAGTTATTAAAACAACCCTAAGAATTTGATATAACCCTCGTATTGATAGTCTGTGTTCAGGATAACACCATCTCAAACATATGAACCATTAATAAATGGGGAGTTAGAGTTTGGTGTGAGAACGTATCCGTGTTCACTGAAACGTCCTTTTTTTCAAGAAACATGCATCTATTAAACAACAAGTTTAACAAGTTTTTTGACCATGCTTAGACCGTGTTTAACAGAGTGAGTACTATGAGTACAATCAAAATCATATTTAACAAATGGCGGGACACACACGACAGATTAGACAGTACATCATCATAGACAGTTAAAGTACAAAAATATACACACAATGTAGTTCTTAAGTTTAAAGAAATACAAAAGAGAAACTTGAACATGTCGGTTCGCTTTTATACGTAACTAACTCTTTTAAATATAGATTTTTATTATAATCACAATGAATCTAGATATTCTTTTTCAAGTTTGTTCTTTAATACTCTTCTAAATAATTGTTTTCTCATGCATGTTTGGTCTGTTATAGAAACATTTCAGAATTATTTTTCTTCTATTAGTTTCTAGTGCACGGCATTCAAATACTGCATGCAATTCATCGCCAATAGCTTTGTCAATTTAAAAAGTGAAAATGAAGGAGTCCGGTAGTTTCTCTGTTTATCTACATGTCCAGTTGTTTCCTGCCTGCCAGCCTGCCCGCTTGCCTGCTTGCCTGCTCGCCTGCTTACCTGCTTGTTTGCCTGCCTACCTGCCTACCTGCCTGTCTGTCTGTCTGTCTGTCTGTCTGTCTGTCTGTCTGTCTGTCTGTCTGCCTGCCTGCCTACGTGCCTGTATGTCTGCATCGCCTGCCTGCCTGTCTGTAGGTCTAATTGTTACGCAAAATTTAAATGTATGCGTTTACAGAAATAATCAATCAATTAAATCATTCCACCGTTCTATTCACCCACCCATCCGTTCGTCCATCCATCTGTCTCTTAATCTGTCAGCCCGACTATTCGTTCGTCCCTTCGTCTGTCCGTCCATCCATCCATCCATCCATCCATCCATCCATCCATCCATCCATCCATCCATCCATCCATCCATCGAAGCATACATAAATCTTAGTGTCTTCAATACACTTACATCACGCCATGAATAAAAGACAAAAAAAATCAAAATTTCCATAAACTACTGTCTTCACATCCTAAGTCTGTTATTGTTAGTTTTTTTCTATTCCTCCCACCTTTTCATATTTCAGATAGGCAATCGCTGGATACTGGGTTACTCATATAAATCTCATCAGATCTACGATGCATCCATTTGTCTGAACATAACATGCACAATTAAGAGATGAGCTATAATGTTACTCCCAGATCACATCACTAAAAGGAAAACTTTCATCATGCATTCGTAATCATTCTTAATAAACATACAGATGTGACATGTGGAACTCACATACAATAAGCGCACATAATCTTTGATATGAATGTATACTGTGTAATATAGAACATACTGTTTTATATGGTACAACATTAATAGAGTTAATACCAAAACCTATTATAACTTCTTTTGACAGACAGATATGGAATATAACCTCTGGAAGAGATGAAACAAGTCAAGACATGAAGACAGACATGTACAGGAGTCAGACTCTCAGTCTTCATTCATTTCAGCCAAGAGGAAAGCAGGAGAAGCTGGAGAAACTGGACATTTGAACGTTTCCTCTAATACCATAGGCCTTAACACACAGCCTCTCCTCTTTCTTCATCTTGACTACACCAACCCCACAACCAGTTGTACCGTTCATCTCAGTATATGACCAACATACAAACCTCTCATATGCACCAGAAGCATCTTGATGGCGGACATAGACGTCTATTTGATCATCTCCCAGTTGATGATATAAAACCAATGCCACATAATTATATCCCATCTCTGGGTGCTACAAACATGCCAGTGGTTGGGTCATAGTGACATCCTTCATTACAATAATTACATACAATTATTATCTTTGAAATCTGTAATCACTGTGTCTACTTTCACGGGTGTCGCATTATAGAGATGTGCAGTAAAACCAACAGGAACTTTCTGTTTTGTTGTTTCTAGAACAGACGTAAACATTAATAATGTGTTATAACAAATGTATAATAGTGTATTTGTTAATAGATTGCAATTTATTTTATCCATTTAAACTTAATCCTAATTGGAGTCAACACTAATGAGTTCACTATTGTGGCTGGAAGGTGTGGTATGAAGGACAGGGTGCAAAAGTGAAAGAATTCTTGACATACATACATACATACATACATACATACATACATACATACATACATACATACATACAGACATACAGACAGACAGACAGACATACAAACAGACAGACAGGCGGACAGACGGAAGGACGGACAGATGGACAAACAGACAGACAGACGGATAATGTGTGTGTGAGAGAGAATGGAAGATATAGTGACAAATAGAAAGTGACAAAGAGAAAGCGAAAGAAAGAGGGAGAGAAAGTGAGAGAGAGAAAGAAAGAAAGAGAAAGAGAAAGAGAGAAAGAGCAAAATGAGAGCTAGAGAAACGAAGAGAGAGAGGTAAAAGAGATGGATAGAGAGATGCAGAAAAAGAGAAGGCCAAAGAGAGAGATACAAAGAGAGAGAGAATGAGAGAGAGAGAATGAAAAAGAGAGATGATAAATGAGAAACAGAAAAAGAGAGAGTAAATAAGAAATACAGAGAGAGATGGTGTGAGAGAGAAAGACAGAGAAGGTGAGAGAGAAACAGACAGAGAAAAAANNNAGGGAAAGAAAGAAAGTGAAAAAAATAAGGTGTGAGAGAGAGATGGACGATTAATTCGAGAGTCGATTCAGAAAACACAGATGGTTTATTGGTCTCAGACTACGCGTCCATAGGTGCTGGTAAGGGCGGTGAGAGAGCAAGTGTGGAAGTATGACAAAATTAATCATCAATTAAAGCTCACCTATCGTGTTCTGGACCACATTGAACCATGATTATAACAACTTCTCATACGATTTTGAAATTGACATTTTGGAAGTCACCAATTATTTGATAAGATGTTACGAAGCACTTCGTTATACTCTGACATCCTTACGTGTTTGTGAACTTTCTTTTAATATGTAGAGAAGTGCCTTGGCAGGCACCCGCTCCTCAATTCCCTGCCCCACGCGCTCACGAACAACAATAGAACACAAGAACAAAAGCAGCGGATTAAATAAAGATTAAGATACGAACATATATTGTAATCACGACAGACCTAACAAAAGCCACTAACAAAGACGCTACAACTAACGGTCAACTAAAGCTGGCCTCATCCGGCCCAGGCCCAGCACCGGCCCACGCACCCTTCGTACGGTCTCGTCCGACCCGGGCCCTACACTGGCCCACTCACCCTTCTCATGTAATTACCACCCGACACCGACCGACTGCACCACACGGCCCTGGACGGCCCACGGTAGCGGCATCAGCAATGCACATGTATAACACGGCCCTGAACAGCCAACAGAAGGGGCATAATCACTAGGCATAGCACGACCCTGGACGGCCAACAGAAAAGGCATAATCACTACGCATAGCACGGCCCTGGAGGGCCCACGGGAGCGGCATCAGCAATGCACATGTATACATAACAGGGCCCTGGACGGCCAACAGAAGAGGCATCATCACTGCGCATAGCACGGCCCTGGAGGGCCCATGAAGGAGGCATCCTCCAACCACATTTTGCGACACCGAACGGCCGACAAATCTCGACCAAGACCTTCTCCCTAATTAAGCGCTGGATAATGACTTGCCATGACCATTTCAGCACAAAAGTGATGAAGTGAGCGTTATGACCGCGTTCATTTAGCACAGATCACCATACTGTATAAACAGCTTCCCAACCGTCGTCAGTCTACACCTTCGCTGAATTTTCCTCCTCCCCGGCCTCCTCCAACGGTTTTCTTTTCCCCTTTCTCTTTTTTTCCCTTCCGGACAACTTGCGCGCGGACGGGTGCGGCGACATGCACACCCAACCGGTNCCCTGGAGGGCCCACGAAGGAGGCATCCTCCAACCACATTTTGCGACACCGAACGGCCGACAAATCTCGACCAAGACCTTCTCCCTAATTAAGCGCGGGATAATGACTTGCCATGACCATTTCAGCACAAAAGTGATGAAGTGAGCGTTATGACCGCGTTCATTTAGCACAGGTCACAATACTGTATAAAGAGCTTCCCAACCGTCGTCAGTCTACACCTTCGCTGAATTTTCCTCCTCTCCGGCCTCCTCCAACGGTTTTCTTCTTTTCCTTTCTTTTTTCCCTTCCGGACAACTTGCGCGCGGACGGGTGCGGCGACGTGCGCACCCAACCGGTGCGCAAGTCCACAAATGACACGTGCGCATGCGACCACAGCATGACTTACTATGCAACTTCGTCACACAATATAATTGATAATAAATGCCTAGCATTAGTAAAAAGTGCAGGAAAATAACAGGATTAACATATTTGATTGATTTCCGTTCGTGACTAATGTTTCATTTACAGGGTTAATGAATGGTTTATGAGTAATTCACAAGTGCACTTTTGCACCAAAATGGAACAGAAATAGAGACTGACATAAATCTTCCAATGTCCGTAGATAGAAAATAGACGGTGGTTTTGAATACTAATACTTCTCAATTAAATAATATCCATATCTGGCGAGAGCATATCCAATGATTTTAAAAAGCAAAATATATTAAAGTTGTTTCAGAAACAAGGTCACACACAAATTCTACCAACCAGCCAGTCTGCCCACCTGCCCGCCCAACTTCCTGATTGTCTGTCTGTCCGTCCATTTCTCTGTTTGTCTCCCTGCTTCTTGTCTGCCTATCCGCCTGCCTGCCAGTCGGCCTGCTCAGCCGTCTGTATGTCCATTCGTCTGTCTATCGATTTCTTCTCCCTTTCTGTGTTTGTCAACATCAAGGAAAACTTCCTAAATCCCGTGGGAGCTGGGAAAGTTTCTAGACCTAATCGATTAGTGGCGAACTCCCTTAAGAGAATGAAACCTTACAATGCCTCTGTACACCATTTCTTCCTCTGTCTCAAGACTGAGTAATCTTTGAATTTCATACATAGCTCGAAAGTGTGCTGTCCGCTTTCTCTTTATATCCACAGTTTACTGGACACCCGTGATGATCAATGGGAATTTGAGTTACATAAAAACTTACCAAGGTTGGAAAGTCTGTCAGACATCTCGGTCAGATGTTTCGTCACCTCGTCCAGCTAGTAAGAAAAAAAATAGAGAAAGAAGACGACTGTGTACAAGAATAAAAAAAACAAAAAACTGAATAACCAGCCACTGTGAGATGTATACTGATAATAATAATCACCTCCCTTTGGGCTTAATATAGGGTTAAATGCCTTATTCATGATACGCAGATGGCCGACTATAGTAGAGAACACAGTGAATCGCATTCAAAATCAATGTATAGTATTCATTGTCCTATAATTATATAATTCGTCACTCTTGTAACATAGTGACGGAGATAGATCGGGCTAGTTTTCAGCTAGAACTAGAGTATGCGAGACCAAAATCTGGTTAGTTTCTGGTGTTCGTCAAAATCACAATAGCTGTAACTATAAATCTAATTCGAATTTTGCAAAATTGTATAAAAAAAAAATAAAGTAGTCGTGGTAAAGATGCACATAGTGTAAATAACTTCGTACCCTCAAATGGCCATCTCAGTCACTATATCAGAACAGCGACAGTTCTTACCAAGTTTCCTGTTACTGTTTAACAGTCACATTCGATTATAGACTTCGCTGTTGTATTCAGAAGAGAGACATTAGTTTACTAAAATAATCAGTTTAGGTGTAATACAAAGTGGGAACAGAGCATCTAGTAACAAAAAGGGAGAGTGAGCAGACACAAACAGATGCCCACATAAAGTAGGATAAAGAGGAAAGTGCTCAAGAAGACAAATGAAGAGAGAAACTGGAAGAAGGAAAGAAAGTAATTTAGTAGGAATTGAACAGACGAATACAGTGATTTTTATGTTTGTGTTGTGTACTTTCTTTGCTTAGCTAAGTGTTGATTTAATATGGAATTTCCTCTTGTTCTCAAAGTAAACGTTGATTGATGGACAACATATAAAATAAGGAACGTCCGTGCTATTCATCATACCCTCAAAGAAAGCTGCTCTCTCTTCTCTACGCCCATGTACAGATCATTCAAGATCCGGAGAAGATGACGAAGGGGTGTAACTCTTTGGTCCACAATAACACACACTTGATGGAACTGGAAAATTAAATACATGTTGGAAAAAGTAAAACAAAACTTGCAAGATAGGTCATTTTTCTTTTTTTAATTATTAAAGGAAACTTTAAGGAGCCATTGAGGTAGATGATACCACAAAGTTTAATTCAAAATTTCCTCTGTCACGCAAAGATAAAATACCGTATTATGCTATTTAGTTACAAGATCATAGGTGGTTTGACTTCGCTCAGTAGAGTTAATAAAGTCATAACCTAGAAGACGATATTAGCTGAAAAAATAAGATTTCTTCCTTCCTTCCTAGAGTCCATTTAATAGAGGCTGGTTATTCTGTTTGAAAATGATGGTGCATAATGTGTCATTGACTGATTTGGACAAGAACTGTTTATCTTTTTCATCTCCTAAATACATACACATGAAGTAGAAATGCGACTACAAACTTTTGCCTGCAAATCTTCAGACGAACAACTCACCAAGCTTTCCACTTCTTCCACTTTCTTCATGATGTGATCGGTATCTTTGCTTCTGTTTGATTCAAGAACCAATATTCTGTCTTCTAGTTCTCTTTTCTTGTTTTCCTCCTTTTCCTTGAATGACACAGAGCTCTTGACAAACGACTCTGTGGCATCAACTCTGGATGATAACTCCTCTAAAGACTTTGACGTTGTTCTGGACATTTTCATCAGGTCAACGATATCGCCTCTCTCAGCCATGGTGTCAACTTTAGCAGTGAGTTTCTGTGTAGTTTTCACTAAGCTGTCTATCCGTGCACTATCCTCTTTTCCTCCAGCCTCCACCTTTTTCAAGCGTTTGTCTACTTTCTCCACTCGTGAATCACTTTGTTTCATCACATCCCTCCATTTTGAGTCCAACTTTTTAATCTGATCTTCTATATTATCATCTAGTCTGGCTTTGTTTTGTTTCTCTGTGTCACTGTATTTCTTTTCCAGCTGATTCAATATTTGCTGTCCTTCTAGTTTCAGCTTAGATTCCATTTCTCCCATCTTATGGGAAATTCTGACTTCCGATTGTTTCACAAAATCCTGTATATCACCGAATCTTGATTCTTGCTGTTTCAATGTGTCTGACCTATTGTTCTCCATGCGGAGTAGTTGATTATGTATGGTATTTTCCTTTTTTTCTCTTTCAATCATAACAGCTTCCAACTTTTCTTCCAACCTCTGTTGCCTTGTTGCTATCGCAGTCCTTATCCCTGTCTGTTGCTCAATGGCCTGACTGACTTCACCACGGCATGCAGTGATTGCTAACTCCAGGACTTCAAGACGATGACACACTTTGACAAAGTCTGCAGATTCTGAGAAATGGTTGTTAGTTTAGGATATTAGAATATATAATTCTGTGTAGTGAATAGAAACAGAAACTTTTTGCTGCCAACGTTTCAATTCTCCCAGCTACCATGTCTTAGTCCTTTTATTGATTGTGTGTGTGTGTGTGTGTGTGTGTGTGTGTGTGTGTGTGTGTGTGTGTGTGTGTGTGTGTGTGTGTG
>JAWQUT010000417.1:260591-272074 GCA_033807755.1 Ellobium chinense | reverse complement strand
GAGGGGGGGATTGGACCCCATAGCATACAGAAATATGGAAATCATAACCTATTCAATTCAATTCAATTCAAAGTTTATTATAGCGCCGCTCGGGATTAATACTGTCGTTAGTTTATAAACGACTTCAAGGACTTACGACAGTATTATTTCCAAACGGCGATAGGCACTGCGGCCCGTTTCAACATATTTACAGAACATGCGGAAAAAGGGTACAATACAAATAACAAAACAATTCAAAAACGACATGCACTCTTCCTATGTCGCTCCAAATCTCACTGTTCTGTCACTCTTTTCACTAGGTCATATCATCTCATGACATCATGTGATTCAAAATCATAAAGAGTGTCAACGAAGTCTCTGTTTAGAGTCACACCCTCAGTAAAGTGCAGGCTTCAGCGACTTCTACTACTCTGCATCATTTTAGAAATGTATTTAAGGTGCCCAGTTTTTAACAGTCATATGGAGGTCCACGTTTCGTTTCACAACTAGCCATTATCGTACCGTATGATACACACGTGGGTAAATCCCCAACTTACCAACCCTCAATAAACGTTTGCAGACAATGTTGATTCGCGGATGATTTCTAGCATTATTAAATTTGTAAATTCTCTCATGATTTCTAAAATCTGCGGTAACAAAGTGCTCAATACATGAAATCAAAGATGGTTAAGTTTGACGCGAAACCCAATGTTCATGGAAATTATATAACTCCAAGTAAAAACATCACTGCAACTACAATGCGGAGTTTGTAAGAAATTTGACCAAATTATGCGACCACGATATAGCTCCAAACGAACAGGAACAGGTCAGGAACACGACAGCTCTCCACAGAACTAAACTGACCACAACTATCCTGTGGTTTCTGTTGTGTTTTTTTTTAATGGTCATGCACTGACCGCCTCTTCTTTCTCAAAATTGTGACTATACTGGATCGATTTCTGCGACTTTTTGCCGACTCAAGAAGTCCAATCAGCAATGACAGAGTCATTGTTAGTTTGCTAGAGGCAGCCGAAGATAGAGATTACAAACAAGATGGCAAAGGCTTTGATGATTTTCAAGGGATTACTCTATTAGGCATGGAACTAATATCGATGCAGTGCAAGAAATTGCTGGACATTTGTGAACAGTTAATATTTATGTGTATTCTGTCGCATACTCCGTCCATTCATCCATCCATCCATCCATCCATCCATCCATCCATCCATCCATCCATCCAGTCATTCATCCATCCGTCCATCCATCCATCTATCCATCCACCCGTAAATCCATTAACTGACTCATCTAATTTCTCTTGGAATAAGGTAGACAACATTGTTGTTGTCCCTGTCGTTTTTGTTGCTGCTGATGTTGTTGTGTTGTTGTTGATTTGATGTTGATGTTGATGTTGATTTTGTTGTCGATTAATGACAAGATTATATTTGTTGTCGTTGTTTTTGTTTTTGGTGTTCTCGCTGCTGTTGCTGTTGTCGTTGTTGCTGTTTTTGCTGTCATTTTAAATAACTTAACATGAGCTTTTCGCCTTTAGATCATCCATGGTACTGTAGACGAACTGATAAGAGATTCTAAAGCTGAGGATTAGTACCATGCACACAGCCTGAGTCATGTGACATGATATAAGGTGGCATCTAGTGTCTGTTCATGTTTGCTTCCAGATCAATGGCGCTGCTTAGGGTTCCACCAGATATGGATGACACTGCTATCAATCTTGCCGTGGGTGCCAGACTCTATAAACTGAGACAAGACCTGCCTGGCGCTTGGGAAATCTGGTCGGAGACTAATTCTAATATAACGTCCGGTGAGTAGTATGGAGAGTACCCAACAGTTTGCTTCCGGGCGAGTCTGCTCTTTACCATACACTTGTGAAGGCGCAGATAAAAATAGTGGCTGTGACGTCACTCACAATTCGTCACTGAGTATTCCTTAGTTTCATAATGTCTCAACGGAAAGTTGCATCGTCCTACAGACCATGTTAAATCATTATGATACCCTGTTATTCTATTAAAGCAATCTTTGATTAATGTTTGTCAACATGATATAATGCCTTTGCCTAACCCAGATGACCTACAAGATTACGTTCAACAAAGTCCGAAGTCTTACACCCAATGAGCGCGTGGCGGCCATCAGCTTACGTCAAATAGCTTCTACCCGCACGGCCAAGCTGTCTAGGCAGTAGTTCTCTGCGAACGGGTGATAACACCTCTGTATGAATCTTTTCATTCCACTCTAAACGGCAACTGTGTCAAACAATATCATGCCGGGGCAATAAAAATACAGAATATTTTACCTGGTTTACACGGTCAAAGTTTACTTTTAAATTTGGTTGACCAAAACATTAACTGGAAGCTGAATAATAATACTAGCGATCCTTAAAAACGCATCACTTCATATGAACAGCACAGCTCTTTGACCAAAATGAAGGTATCTGAAATACTCATAGTTTCAAATTCCTTATGCATTTACTGAATTTAATTCGCTGCATTTCCAAATATGAAATTATTTAGGGCTTGTTGACAAGGAGTTATCACCCCTAGGGTGCGATAACAAAAGTTACACTCATTAGAATGAAGGTGTAGCCATCATTAATATGGGGTGTGACCCTCATGAGCGTCAATACAGGTCTGGCATCGGCGTCGCATACTGTTGCAGAGTGTCTCCAAAAATCTTTGAGGTATGACATTCCATTTTGCAATGACTGCAAGCTCCAAGTCGTTCACATCGTTGATAACATGCTGGCGAGCTCTTCGATTAAGTTCATCCCATGCGTGTTCGATCAGGTTCATGTCAGGCGAGTTTGACAGGCCAGTTCATTACATAAAAGGGTTGCTGGACTAAAAAATTCCTTGTTACGTAGGATGTGTGAGGCCTTGCCTTATCATGCTGAAAGATCAGCAGATTTCCATGATTCTGGAAAAATGGCACTACAACAGATCTGAGCACTTGATTGATGTAGACATTTGCAGTAACATTCACTCTGAGTACATGAAGAGGAGTGTGATGGTCATAGGAAAATCCACCCCACACGAGTACACTTCCCCCTTCGTACCTGTCGTGCTGCATCACACAGGCATTGGCGCATCGTTCCCCTGGACGACGCCAGACGCGAACTCTTCTGACTGCAAAGGAGACATTAAGACGACTCTCATAAGAAAACATCGTTGATCTCTATTCTGCTCTCGGACGACGAATATTTTGTTGAGCCAACACCAGTGTGTTGGTCATGTGACTCCTAATGATGACGTGGCCAATGAGAGGACGTATGTTCATAAGGCCAGCGACATGAAGTCTACGGCGTACAGTATGTGCGCTGGAAGGTCCCGGGCTTTCAGGAGTTTGTGCGGCTGTCCGGACTGCTGTCTGGAAGCGATTCCGTAAATGAAAAAGTCTTACCAGGTGATCTTGTGCAGGTGTTGTTACACGTGGTTGTCCGGGCCTGGGGCGGTCATTGGTGGTCCCTGTCGCCTGAACTCGCCAATTCAGCTTCACAATGGTAGATTGATTACAATTACAATGCCTTGCAACTTCCCTGGTCGCTGTTCCACTCCACAGAATTCCAACCACTTGCCATCGCTCTTGAGATGGCAATCGCGGCATGATAAAAGGACTAAAAAAACATGTTTGATGAAAACTTACACTGGCGTTTTGCTCACAGAAACTTGCTTGATGTGTGTACCCAATTTTACAGTAATCTGAACTCATCAAAAAAAAATGTCAAAAAAAGAACAATAACACTTGCATGCATACCAGGTGTGAAAATCGCTCACCTGTGTACACATTTACCCATTAAAAACAAATCTCATTTTCGATGCGTTTTTAATTATCCTTAGTATATGTTGTCAGATATATAGGTGTCTGTAGATGCTGGAACTTCATCACTTTTGCCACAAGCCGCGGCTGTTCGGGGAAGGGAAATAACTCTAGAGACAAGGACAAATTCCAGTCACCCTAGCTCTTTCTATTAAGTCATAATATAATGCTACACACGCGTGCGTAACAGAACGATGCTCTTTCCTCGCCAGATTGTCTCGATATGCACTATAGATCATTTTCAATGAGAAAAAGTACCGGAAAACATTTTTTTTTGGCGTGCGTGTTGAGTCCACGTTTAAACTCCAGCAGCTCGATGGCTCAGTGGTCAGAACGAAGGAGACCGCACGGAAATTGGCAGCACAGATTTAGATCGGTCAAGAGAGGGTTGCATTTGTACACGGTACGCTATCCAGTCAGCTTGCGTAGATTAGGACGTGTATCGGACGTTTTCAAGAAAAGTGAAGAAGTCAGGAATGAAAATGTGAAATTTTATTGTGGCACCAAATTCTCCATAAACTGGTACAGTGAGACTACATAATTATATCAAAGAATATACACGTGTATTTCTGAAGCTTAATTATAACTAGTATGAGTTTCAAGCGACCTTGAACTTGAGTAATTGGCAAAATAATGTCCTCTCCGTTNAGCACAGTGATGGCACCAGACCTGCAGACTAGTCTTGGCCATCTCGGGAAATTCCTGTGGTTAGAGAAGAAATTTTTATTAAATGGCTCAAAGAAGCTTTTACAATTTGGCTTCTGCAACCTGATAGGTCCCGGGGTTCCAGGAGTTTGTGCGGCTGTCCAGACTGCTGTCTGGAAGCGATTCCGTAAATGTGAAAGTCTTACCAAGCGATCTTGTGCGGGTGTTGTTACACGTGGTTGTCCGGGCCTGGGGCGGTCATTGGTGGTTCCTGTCGCCTGAACTCGCTAAGTCAGCTTCACAATGGTAGACTGGTTACAATTAAAATGCCTTGCAAATTCCCTGGTCGCTGTTCCACTCCACAGCATTCCAACCACTTGCCATCGCTCTTGAGATGACAATCGCGGCATGATAAAAGGACTTAAAAAATCACGTTTGATGAAAACTGACACTGGCGTTTTGCTCACAGACACTTGCTTGATGTGTGTACTCAATTTCAGAGTAATCTGAACTTTTATATAGCCAGTATGTATCAAAACAATGATTTCCACTTAGGACTCGTTATTTTTTTTAGTGAGTATCAACTCATCGAAAAAAAAATATCAAAAAAAGAACAGTAACACTTGCACGCATACCAGGTGTGAAAATCGCTCACCTGTGTACACATTTACCCACTGAAAACAAATGTCATTTTCGATGTGTTTTTAATTATCGTTAGTATATATTGTCAGATATTGGTGTCTGTAGATGCTGGAACTTCATCACTTTTGCCACAAGCCGCGGCTGTTCGGGGAAGGGAAATAACTCTAGAGACAAGGACAAATTCCAGTCACCCTAGCTCTTTCTATTAAGTCATAATATAATGCTACACACGCGTGCGTAACAGACCGATGCTCTTTCCTCGCCAGATTGTCTCGGTGTGTACTATAGATAATTTTCAGTGAGAAAAAGTACCCGAAAACATTTTATTTTTTTGGCGTGCGTGTGAGTCCACGTTTAAACTCCAGCAGCTCGATGGCTCAGTGGTCAGAACAAAGGGTTTGACAGGTCTAGCAACCGCGAGACCGCACGGAAATTGGCAGCACAGATTTAGATCGGTCAACAGAGGGTTGCATTTGCACACGGTAAGCTATCCAGTCAGCTTGCGTAGATTAGGACGTGTATCGGACGTTTTCAAGAAAAGTGAAGAAGTCAGGAATGAAAATGTGAAATTTTATTGTGGCACCAAATTCTCCATAAACTGGTACAGTGAGACTACATAATTATATCAAAGAATATACACGTGTATTTCTGAAGCTCAATTATAACTAGTATGAGTTTCAAGCGACCTTGAACTTGAGTAATTGGCAAAAAATGTCCTCTCCGTTACACACACACACACACACACACACACATACACACACACACACACACACACACACACACACATACATACACACACAAACACACACACACGCATATATATATATATATATTGCCTGCCAACTCCAGTGTACATAACAGGTCTCTAGATGCTTCGTAGACGACAATACAAATACAAAACTTGAAAATGATAGATTTAAATATAAGATCTACCTATGAACAAAATTATTACCTGTCCTGAAATGATAGAATATTATTTTGTGCAAAAATGTATCGGTAAGAAATTCGCTTTCGAAATCTGCGTCCTACGCGGTTGCCTAGTTGACAAAATACTATAGTTCGTTTCATGGAAAAAAAAAACCACAAAAAAACAGTGTTTGGGCAATGTTAAATTTGTTTCGTAACGGATTTTTAAAAAAATTTTGCATGTGAGATGACACCGAGTAGTCTTAATAGAATTATAAAATTGGGTTCAGTTCGATGTTTGTAAGTAGGTCATTTAATTTTAGTCGCAACAGAATGGGTACCTAAGCTCAAATCCTTATGACTGAAATGACAGAAAGTTTACATAATAGCGAGCTATGACGTATATCACTTATTATGATACAGTATAGTTTCGTTATTGTAAAACTTTAAACGCTATGCACACACGTTAACATTCATAAGAGAGACAAAGAGAACAAACCGGTTGAAACTGCACTGACCGACTTAGAAAACAAAATCGCTAATAAGACCACTTGCTAAACTGCGACACACAAATTTTCGTTGAAATCGACTTATAACTACTAATGTTATTTCGAAAAAATGCCAGGGTCCTTCTCCGTGAAACAAACTATAGCACCAATCCTGCATAAGATACGAGGTGCGATCTAAAAGTTCCCGGACTGTGCCTTTAAAAGCTCGCAGAGTTACAATGTAATACTACCTTGCTTCATCACCTTTGATATAGTCCAACCTCGAATTGGCACAATGATTTCAGAAGTGCGGCTAAGCCTCGAGACACCCTGGAAGTTTTCATCTGTCAACATGTCAAGTACCATTTGCGATTAGGCCTATATCTCTTCTGTAATCTCAGACATCATTCCATTCCTCTGAATTTTCATCTTTGGGAACAGCAAAAAGCCGCACAGAGCAAATTGACACACAAAAGAAAAAAACACCGAATGGTGATGCACGAAGGTCATGTTGTTTCCGGACCAAAACCAAGTGTAGTCTGAGAATAGAGTGTGATGACGCTAAGTCATGCTGCAGCAGTCTGGTCAGTTGCTGTTGTGCCTCTTTGCAGGTCACTCCTGACTTTGCTAGTTCAGGACTGTGAACTCCACAGTGAAAGTCAGCATTGATCACCTGATCAGCTCCATACGACTTATCCTTCTTAACAAGAATGAAGAACCAGCTGAAGAGACCTAGATCTGAGATACTGTAATACAGGACTTATAGCTGGAATCACAAATGACACTTTCCATACTGACAAAAGACTTCCATCGATGCTTCAGTATCTAATTGCTAAGCTTGATAGCAAAGGTGGAACGTTGTGCTACACCCAAATGGATTGTTTCGAAAGACGTGATGCATGACTGTGAATGCAAATTTTAGAGTACGCCCAAGAGCTTTATGTGCATAATCAAGGACTTTAGGATCTCACCTCGTACAACTTTTGAATTATAGAATTTAAAGAGAAAAAAATCCTCTGCTTTTTTTTTTTCATTTCAGTTTTCGATGCTTTGAAACAGTATGCCTATCGTCCTTTCTCCAACGATCGAAGCGTCAATACTATAAATCCTATGGCCTACTTTGCCATGAGAGGTTTCTTGGACCAGGCGCATCAGGCATCTTTGGATGTGATACTACCAACAACTTGGGTAAGACACCGTATGCCTTCTTCTTCTTCTTCTTCTACTACTACTTCTTCTTCTTCTTTTTCTTCTTCGTCTTCTTCCTCCTCTTCTTCCTCTTCTTCTTCTTCCTCTTCTTCTTCCTCTTTTTCTTCCTCTTCCTTTTCCTCTTCTTCCTCTTCTTCTTCTTCATCTTCTTCTTCTACTTCTTCTTCTTCTTCTTCTTCCTTCCCTCTTCCTCCGTCTCCTCTTCTTCTTCTTCCTCTTCCTATTCCTCTTCTTCCTCTTCTTCTTTTTCTTCTTCTTCTTCTTCTTCCTTCCCTCTTCCTCCTTCTCCTCTTCTTCTTCTTCCTCTTCCTTTTCCTCTTCTTCTCTTCTTCTTCTTCTTCTTCTTCTTCCTCTTCTTCTTCTTCTTCTTCCTTCCCTCTTCCTCCTTCTCCTCTTCGTCTTCTTCTCTTTCGTTTGATAAATTCAGCCATGCTGAAAGCTCAGTCCAGTCTGGATCGTATAATATAAGACGGCGCGCAAGAGGTAGTCGCTGGTCCCTTATACATGTCGTTTTCCATACAGCGCAGGGTTCCATTAGGCCAGAACTCTAAACTCTGCCTGACATAATGATAGGTGAGATGGTCCTGCAGAATGTGTTCCAGGGTCTGTCTGTAATCTCCACAGACACAGAAGACAGAATTTCTGGCACCAGCTCCGTGCAGATGGACACCGTGTGCCAAATATAAGGTTGCATCAAGGTCAAGATGGTCAAGCTGAGTTGTTGATAGGAGACGCGAAGCTGGTGTCTTTTTTTTAAAATGTTATTTTATCGTCCACACCAGAAGCGTCAGTGATATCTGAGCGGGCAGCGCTTATAGTGTAGACCGTTAATGCAACGGAAAAAACAAAAGGTATCTATCTGTGTGATTTTTGCCATGATTGGAGAAGCATTTCATTCACATATTATATCTCTCTGTTCATCCATCTCTCTTATTCGGATAACGAGGCAAATATTGTTCTCCAGGTGAAGACACTCCGTCTACCTAGTAATTCGGCCTTTTCATTTCTTGTCTTCTTAAAAGAGCTGGACCACATTCGGCTCATACCTCTCAAATGTCCAAAAATTTCGGAAATATATTGTCAGAATAGTAGTGATTGATCCTTTTAAATGGAAGCTGGGAACCATTTACATTTACAGTATCAAAAACCACATAATTTTGACAAAAATCAGGGCCGAGTGAGCATGGTTTGTACATGAAATTCTATTTTGATACATTGGTTTTTCACGTATCACACAGGTCCAAAATATTGATGAGCTGCGTAGGGACTCCCCTCTTGGTGTTATAACACCATTCAATATGAACACGGTGGATATCGTAGTCTGTGCTAATGTAGTCCAAGGTATCACTGCGGCTGTACTTAGTGGACTGGTCGAGGTAACCGTGTTACAGGATCCAGTTATAGAGGTAGGCCTCTGCTGCTAATGGTGTTCATATTACTGCTGCTAACATTTTTGTTGTTGTTGTTGTTGTTGTTGTTGTTGTTGTTGTCGACACTCATTGCTGTTGTTGATGTTGTGTTGTTGTTGTTGTTCTTGTTGTTGTTCTTGTTTTTGTTCTTGTTGTTCTTGTTATTGTTGTTGTTCTTGTCCTTGTTCTTGTTCTTGTCGTTTTCTGTTCGGGCAACTGAGCAGTTATTTACACAAGATATTTCAATAAATACACTGCATCTTTTTTTATATTATTATTATTCCAAATAACTCGCATTCAACTTCAAGTGAGTACATTTTATTCAAGGGGGTTACGTGTCTGTAAAAATTGTTAACATTTGTCACAAACCTTTGACCAGGATAAAATACTTTAAAACCATCTCAAACTATCGCGGGGAGCCAAAGTCACGCTAAACTTTAAAATATCAATAAATTCGACAAAGCTGAATGTTCCGGACGATCACAAGCAGCAGTGAACTCGAACTTTTGAACATTTAGACTTCTATTCTGTAACTGAACACAGCTACATGTTAAGAGTGTAACTAGTACACATATGTAAATTTGATGATCACAGCACTCCTTTTCTAGCACTCATACATCGGCTTAGCTGGATTTTTTTTGTCTTGAAACAAAGTTACTTCAATTTTGTTCAAAGTGTAATCTTCGTTCCTCGTAATTCTGTCCCAAAGAAACTCCTTTGTTTGATGTATCTCAGAAAGGATAAAAATCTGGGGTCAGACAACTAGTGCTGTCACAAACAACAGTTTTTTGGGTTTTTTTTTTCTTTTTTGTTTTTTTAATCATCACTATCAGTGAGAAAACTGCACCATTTAGCACCAGGGTGTGCATTTTACATAGAAAATCTAATGCTTTTACGGTGGTGCGTTTTCTGAATCACAGCCTCTGGGAATGGGTGGGTCATCCTTAAAGTTTGTGACTTCTCTAGCGATAAACACAAACATACAGTAGGCCTACTTACTGTACTTTACTTACAACTATTGCTGACGATGGTGGCGATTGTGCAGATTGTGCATACAGATGATGGTTTTAATTTAAAATTATGGTGTAATAAAAACCATAATATATAGATGATGTTGTTTTGTTGTTTTTATATTTATGATGATGATGTAGTAGCAATCACGATATAAAGATGACGGTTTTATTATGATGATGATGTAATAGCATTCACAATATTTATATGATGGTTTTATCATTATGATGGTCTAATAGCAATCACGTATAGATGATAATTTTATTATGATGATGATGTACAAGCAATCACGATATATAGGTGATGGTTTGATTATGATGATAATGTAGTAGCAGCCACGATATTATTATACAAGATTAACACCCCATTTTACAAATGGGCAGGCAGGCAACACACCAGTAGCGAAAAAGTTCCTAGCGCACCGAAAGGCATCATAGACGAATGCATTAGACTCCATGAAAAAGTTGGACGGATTGAAAAGATCTATCGGAGATTGTATTTCGTTGCTATACACATTTTTTTTTAAACAAAGGGTAAAAAAAAAATAAAGAGGACTGATGTGTATAGTTACCATTCGTGTATTTTTCTACGAATTTAGATGAAAACTGCATGTTTTTACGTTAAGTAGTTCTCAAGAAATCTGTGACACAAATTTGGCTGAAACGTTTTATTAATATAGATAAATGATGGTTTTATTATGATGATAATTTAAAAGCAATCACGGTATATAGATGGTGGGTTTTTTTAAGTGATGATGATGTAAAAGCAATCACGATGTACAGATGATAGTTTTGTTAAAATGATGATATAATAACAAACACGATATTTTTCGCGACTTTTTTGCAGCATATCTACCACAATGCTAGTGCCTTGATAGCCCACACTATCAAAACTAATTTCACTGGCAGGCCAGAACTCAGCATGCTGTACTACACTTCTAAGTTCCAGTTCTTCTGGTACGCTGCTAAAATTCTGGACCTTCTAGATTCTGAACAGTCGTCTGACATAGAGGCAAGTACCTGGCTTATATATTACAAGACTAACACCCCAATTTACAAATGGGCAGGCAGGCAACACACCAGCGGCGAAAGAATACCTAGCGCACCGAAAGGCATCATAGACGAATGCATTAGACTTCGTGAAAAAGTTGGACGATTGGCGAATCGGGCGGATTGAAAAGATCTGTCGGAGATTGTATTTCGTTGCTATACACATTCTTTTTTTTTAAAAAGGGCAAAAAAAAAATAAAGAGGACTGATGTGTATAGTTACTTTTTGTGTATTTTTCTGCGAATTTAGGTGAAAACCGTTATGTAGTTCTCAAGAAATCTGTGACACAAATTTGGCTGAAGCGTTTTATTAATATAGAT
>JAWQUT010000417.1:183063-237502 GCA_033807755.1 Ellobium chinense | reverse complement strand
CAGGTCTGGTGCCATCACTGTGCTCAAATTATTTACTGTTTACGGTGGGGATCCTTCGGTTAGATTTTTCACAATTTTAAATTACATGAAAAGGGGTTAAAAATTTGGCCTTCTTTTGCAGATCACAGGTCCGCACAAATGAAATCCGCTGAAGCCATTGGGAAACACTGCCTGCAACAATTTATTTTTTTACAAATTCAAAACTGAATTTCACCACTTTTGCGGTGTGGTTTCATGTTATATGATTATTTTTTACTCTGCTACTATCGACTCGGATAGTCCAATTTTTTGGACCAATTAGGCTCCTGCAACTATAGTGTCATGGTAATGTCAGCAGACCAGCTGACTACGCTTGTTTGGTCCCTGCGGTATCGCGAGAGAGAGATCACCCTTGTATTCTGTAAGCAGTGAGTACGTATTTGGTTGGTTGACGCAGTTCAGGTGGTGACGAAGGGTGCACATCTACTAGAAGTTTGTTAGAAATGTGTCATATTTTGGTCAAAATCGGAAAAAAAAGCGGAGCAGCATGGCGACAACTATCTACGGTTTCAAATTTGTTGGTGGAGCTTCCTATCAACGGACTTGTGTAGGATGTGGCAAGAATCAACGGTGATCTGTATGCTAAAGAATGAGGCAAAGATTTACGTTTAGCAATTGCAACTCGCACATCGGTGCATTATTTTTTGTCTCTTCCGCATTAGTCACAGTTTTCCTGGCTTGCCTAGAGACTGATATTTCCTTTACTGATGAAAGAACGTGGTCTCCCATTTTGTCAACCCAGGCCTTGGAAGATGATCATGCAAAGCTCATGTATATATATATTAGAAAGCAGGAAGGCAGGCAGACAGAGAAAATGAGCACACACATGTAACTAAGGAATGAGCAGGGCAGGACTTCAGCAGCGTTTTCTCCAGGTCATATGTTGGACTAGACATCCCGCCCATCCCCTCTCCTTGTCCTAAATTTAAGGAGGAGGGGATTTGTAAATTTTAAGAAGAATTGTGGGTTTTCTCAAGTAATGCAAATTGTGGAGGGCAGAAAAAAAGAACAGGTCGACACGCGTTCAATTTTCTTTTAGGGGGGATTTTAACTCTCGTGATGCGGTGATAGAATTTATTCTACCGTCCGCTCGCTTCGCTTCAGGGCGACAAAAGAATTTTATGTGCATCTCCTTGCCGACCTCTAGCACCCCAATGTCACCTGACCGGCCGGCAGACAACACGTGCAACGGTCATTATCCTTATCAATGGCAAAGCAACCAGTGGGAGCTTGGAACTGGGAGCCTCGCCTTATGAGAGTTGAAATTTAAAGGGGCGATTTGCGCGAGCGCGAGTTCTGGAGAAAACGCCACTTCAGTGACTCCCAGCTGGCAACCGGAAACAGAGAAAACAAGAGAGCAGTCATCAGGAACTCGTATGTCATGATCCAGTGACCCACAACTGCCGTTATGAGACAGGGTTAGATAGTAGACCTTGCGTATGTTTTTTTTGTTTTCTTGCTGCATGTCAGTCACGGCGAAAAAGTGTGGGCACCTGTTAAATTAATTATTGGAAATGCGACGTTTTGCGAAGAACGGAAGTGAGAGCTAAGCAACATGGCGACAACTACCTATGATTCAAATCTTGCTGATGGAACTTTTTTATCGGAGGAGGAGGATGTGGCAAGAATACATTGTGGTATGTGTGCTAATGAATGAGGCAAAGATACAAGTACAGAAAACATCATTCGCAAGTCTGCGCTTGTTTCCTGTCTCTTCTGCATATGTCCCGATCATTTGGCTTGTCTAGAGACAACTATTTTTGGCTAAGGAACAAAGGTAGCTTGGCCCTTTTCGCTAGTGCTACGGAATCTTGGCTCTCCAAAAAAATCTATTAAAATTTACATCTTTTTATCGGGAATTCCACATGTGTTGCATATTTTTTGCACCCGATGCACTAAAGGATGCGATAGCTGAACATTTCGTTTCCATGTATTCAGTCTAAGTATCCTGCATCCAGAACGCTTTTAACTTTTTGCTTTTCGTGCACGACTTATTATCCTTCTGTCCGAATGCTTTTGCTGTGAGATCTCGAGAAAGAAAATCGACTGACATATTCATTCTTAACCCGTGTCCTTTTTGACTTGATCGGCCTGCACATTTTGAGCTAAGGATGTCTGATGAGGAACTTGGTGAAGAAGAGGACATGGGTCCTTGGCTCGGCTCGTATGAAGGCAAGTTCTGTATCATCCACAACTTCATCATTGTCATCGTTATCACGATCATCATCAGAATCACTTTCAAAAATATTTTAAGAAAACTCTCAAAAACTGCGGCATGAAAAATTTAATAAACGTTCCAAATTTTCGGACGTCTGTCCTTCTTCATGGAACATTAAAAAAAAAATAAAATCATCACTATCACCGTGATTATCCCCTTCATCATCGTTTTGGCGAATTCCAGGAAGTCTTTCAAATCCTGCCTGGGCTTGGATTAAGGACATGATTAATGATAAGGTTACATATTAGGATTAGAAAGGATTCAGACAAGAAAAGCTTACAAGAACCTCCAAGACACTAGACTAGTAGGGACTAGTCTATCCCAAGGAAGCCTGGTCAGTGTGACAGTTATTTCCTTAATCTCAGAAAGAAAACGTCAAACGTACATAAAGTCGCATTTTCATGTTCATTTCACATTCGCCATTTTTTTTTTTTTTAGGATGATTTGAATTATGTCTAGTACTTTGATCTTCCATTCACCTTTTAAACTATTAACTCTCATAGATGTTGTTTTCCTGAGTTTCAAAGCTAACCCACATTAACGTAGTAATTTTGCCTTGGGCAACCAGTTCAGAGTCCTAGATCTCTCCAAATCTCAGACAGTGACATAGTACAGGCAAAAGTGGCGGGAAAGTGTGGGTACCTGTTAAATTTATTATTGGAAATGCGATGGTTTGCGAAGAACGGAAGTGTTCGTCCGTGTCCAAATCTTTTACGAGATTACTGTTTTTCCCGTTTTTCTAGAATGAAATGTCTCACAGAAGAAAAGTCACGGGAATAAACAATGACACAGAAAAATGTCACGCGAGGAATAACGCATGTAAAAAGTCGTGTGCATTTTGACTGTGAGAATTAGAAATAAATAGTCTACACCTTTTATTTTATATACATGCAAGCCTGTTTAGGTATCATGCCATAAATATTCTTTAGCAAAAAAAAGAGAAAAAAAGTCTGAACCAAAATGAATCAAAAATATTAAGTCAGTGCGGTTATCTATGCTACTACACCTGAGCGTCAATTCGTAAGTAAATCTACATTACAACCGACAGAGCAACCTCTGTACAACGACACACTTGAATTGCTTACTTTTCTTTATTCATTCTATCTGAGTGCACGAAAGCAAATGCAGACAAGAAAAGAAAGCTGATTTCCACTAACAGAAACTTCATCCTTAGTGCCAACTCTCAACATAGAGCAGTTTCTGCCAATGTCGCTTTGATTTAAGAGAGAGCAGTTTCTGCCTACGTCGCTTTGATTTAATTTGTAAAATCTAAATTTTATGACAGCTAGATAATCAGATCAAGAACTTTGTTGCATACAGAAAATACTTGATGTGACTTGTTTTCCGTGTGACTCTTTATCCTATGGAAAAAATGGACTATCGTCACGCTCATTCCACATTAGTCTAGGTCATTTTTTGATGATTTGACTTGTTTATACTACTGTGATCTTCTTTATCCTATTAAACAGTTTTGACTTGTTATTACATCCCACCTGTGCAAGCTAAATCACATCTGCCTCATCATTGTTCTGCTTTGAGCAATAAGCTGAGAGCGCTAAATTTCTCAATACCCCAAAACTTGACTCAGGTTAATCTGAAATGAGCATGACGATATGACTTTCTTTTGCCGTAAGATCTCTTTTTTGCAAGCACTTTATTTCCTTCGGCCGTTCAGATATTCTCATAGACTTCACGATCACATTGGAGGAGGCAGCGGGGGATGGAGGTAGAGAAGAGATGGAATCGGAGAGGCGACATAACTGAGGCTGGAGAAATTCCAGGATAGATATCCACATGAGATTCTTCCTCATAAGATCAAATCTGTAAGGGTGTGCCGGGATCGAACCGGGCCAGTTTGCGTGATAATCCAGCGCCGAACCCCAGAGCTGATGTTCCCAAGCACTATTAAGGCAATTCTGATGACGTGTTTCTTAATGTGTAAAATTTCCATTGTTTACTCTGCACTTTGTTAAAATTTAGGATTCAAGACTCATGCTTACTACTACAGCCCAAATTCTACCCCATAGCCTACCTCTAATCCTAACCCTAATGCCCTTAGAGACAGAAGCATCAGTCAAGGTGAGTCCCTAACCCTAATGTCCATTGAGGTAGGTGCATCAGTATTCGTCCCCGTCCATATCTTTTGTTTTTCGCGTCCATGTTTTTAAGCGGCCACTCCATTTTGTATTTCCCTATACCTCAGCTTGTCTTTCTTGATTCCTGCCGTAGGAGAGCGCAACGAGAAGAACGAACGTCATGGACATGGCAGGGCTATTTTGCCGAACAAGGACGTGTACGAGGGAAACTATCTTTACGGCAAGAGAGACGGCTACGGGGTTTACAGATTCAAGAACAAAGCGGCCAAAAACGCTCGATACATGGGAGAGTACTACCAAGGGAAGAAACAGGGATTTGTAAGCATGATTTTTTTTCTCTAGACTCCACACCGCTTAATAAGTAAACCTCTCACTCGAAACTAACTTTATTCCGAAACAGTTTGCTAGAGCCAAACATTAAACAATAATTGGAATGAATCAAAGGAAGCGCTTCACAAGAATCTTGTAAACTCATGTTGCCTCGATACGACTACCGAAAAGCTTTCAGAAATCTTTGGCCGTGTGCAGAATACTTACGTTACTTTACGCACTGCGGTAACCATGGGAAACTCTTAAAACAGTAATTGTGTTCACTGTAATCAACGCACAACTTGAATTTAGGTATGGATTATGTAGCCTATCCTGCCACTGGGACGCTTTTTGTAAAACCTCCAAACAGGACACTTCAGCTTCAAACACTGTTCTCATAGATTAGGTCTCTCATCATACATAGACTGGAATGTGTGCGGAGCTAGTCCTGAAACACCACAGCATTTCCTCCAGGACTGTCCTCTTTACAGGATTACAATAGAGAAATAGTCCAATTCAGTGAATCTAATTAATCTCAACGCTATGGGGCAATGTTGCTAGCTTGTACTGAAAGATTCAGTTCTTGCCATACATTAGTTTGAACACATCAGTTGGATCGAAGAAGATGAAAAAGAAAAAGAAGAAGAAGAAAAGAAGAAGAGGAAGACGAAAACGAAGAAAAGGAAGAAGAAGATGAGTAAGGAAAGAGGAAGAAGACGGGAAGATGGAGAAAGAAAAGACGAAGAAGAAGACGAAGATGAGGGGGGAGGGAGCAATGTGACAAAATTATCTTGATCAGTGTAATTTCAACAACATAGTGTTTTTGGACTTAGAATGAAGGTGTTTTGTTAGTTTGTTTGTTTGTTTGTTTGTTTGTTTGTTTGTTTGTTTGTTTGTTTGTTTGCTTGTTTGTTTGTTTGTTTGTTTGTTTGTTTGTTTTTAACTACCCGGTTTATGAGTTATGACTGAATTAAATTTGAATGCAACAAAACAACCAGATAACAAAGGTTTCTGAAAATATTGGTACTAAAATATCATTTAAGGCAAAGCGACGTTGGTGTCCATTTTCGCAAGACTGCCTCTATCGAAAACTCTTACACGTCGTTCTGCCTTTGCAGAGTTCTTCGTAAATATTGTGCCTATGGATGTGTCAAAAACAAAAAAATCAGTGATCGGCCGCTGATAAGCATTTCTGCCTTTGCCAAGACTTAGAATGCGTTCATGTGGATGAATACAAATAGAAATCGGAAGCAAAAAAGCACAAAAACTGCAGATCCGTCGCTTTGTTTTTGCAGATTGGTATTCTCTCGCCTTTTCTATCTCCAATCCAACCTATCCCTTTTGACTCTTATACACACTCTCTTTCAGGGCAAATTCGTGTATCCGGATGGGTCTGTGTACGAGGGCTATTGGGTAGATGACCTGAAAGATGGCACAGGCAAATACTACTACACCAATGGTGACACTTACGAGGGGGACTGGAGCAAGGGATTGCGTCATGGCAAAGGAACTTACACATTTTACAAGGATAAAACCAAATACGTGTACGTTTGAGAGGGACAGGGATAGATATTTGCTTCACAACCTAAAACATCTACATTGTTTTTTTTTTCCCAAATTATAAACCGCGTACATTTTCCTTCCATCTGACCGTTTATTAAAAAAAAAAGAAAAGTTAGTAGAATGTCTCAATTTTCATTCTCTGTATGCCGCCATTACTAGTGCAACATGAGGTCAAAAAGCGAGAAAACTTGGCAGGCAATTGGTGCATACGCCTGGGCAAAAATGTCTAGACCAATGGTTTGCTAGCCCATCTCGCTTTTTTTAAGTCATGCAAAACGAGGAATGGCGGTCCGCGCAGGGCGAAAATCCCGACATCAGTGCGTTGTTTTCTTATAAACTGTGAAGAGAAAGGAAAAATATACGCGGTTAAATTTTATGAATAAAAAAAAATATAATATGGACTTTTTCTGCCGTAAAGCAAAAAACGATCCCTATCACTTTAAAGCTGGCTGATTCTTTTAACTGACCTACTAATATCTATTCTACTTTCACAACTACAGTTAAGATTATGATTCGAAGGAATTGAGCGGAACCCCCTCAAAATCGTGTTCCTTTTCTACAATTTTGCACTTGCACCGTAGTGAACACAGTGACGTTGTGATAAATTTTGTAGAATTTGGAGGAAATTTCACCACTTTTTCCATGCACATTTTGCAATTCTTGGTGCAAATTTTGGAGGGTTGAAATGCAATTTTCCACAAGAAGAGAGTCATACACTCAAACACGCCTAACGCGATAATCACGGGACTCCCCAGATTCGCTTGCGTTAAGCATATTATTTCGGAGTAACCATGATTATGGGAAATAAAGGTCGCTCACTTCATCCATGCAGTTCATAATATGGCAATCAAGGAAAGGCCTATACTACGATTAATCAGCAACGAACAGCGAACATTTGCTTGGCCTCGAAATTAGTAAATTAAACTTTAGGGTTAGCGTGAACAGAGGCTAATTTATCACAAATGAGAGAGACTATGGACTCACTAAAAAAAGAAAAGATGGGATGTGATAGCGGATTTTTAAAAATCTTCGTAAGACGCGTTTTTGTTTCGGATTAACGCTGTAAGTCCCATTGCATAATAGGATAAGGGAATACAAGTATCTTCGGCGGCTTTTGAAACTGTTCGTGGTAACGTCAGTTTCGAAATAAGAGTTTTCGAAATAACCGAGTTTGAAATTATGCTATCCCACCATGCCTGAGCTGACTTGATTTAAGGAATATTCCAGCATAACGTCTAGATTTAGCGGCTATTTCCTCTAGATCTACAGTAATTCATGTTTTATTCTTTCAGAGGCTCGTGGAGAAAAGGGAAGTGGGAGGGCTTCGGCGAGTTTCACTACGCCAACTTTAAATACAAAGGACGTTTTAGAGACAACAAGGTAACGTGCTACATCAGGAGTGCAAGTTCATTCATTCATTCATTCATTCATTCATTTTCATTCATTCATTCATTCATTCATTCATTCATTCATTCATTCATTCATTCATTCAACTGTTTTAAGAGGGAAAAAATATCTGTATATATCTGTGATAAGCTTCTGTGCTTCAGGAACCGATCTCAGATTCCATGACATTGTGTTTCTGAATTCTCGCGAAACATTAAAATATACGCCTCAAAGACGGTTTCTAACTAGTGACGGCGCAATGCAAGTTTGGTATGCAAGACGTGTGCCGCATTTTGCTTGTTGAATGTGCTGACTGCAACACTTTGCAATAAGCCTTGTGCGAACTGTATACTGGAGCAAAGTTGTAAATTGAAAAGTGAATGACCCTCGGCCTATAGAGATAAACTTGAAAGTTAAGTCTTGTAAATCATACATGAGTGAAGAGAGGTTGGTGGGTATGCAATTCTGAAAGGCTCTCCGACTGGCCACGTCAAATGCCATTGGTTTTGTCTTGTCAAGACATGGTCCAAACAAACTGGGTCGATGAGAGTAGTACTATGGTATAAGTGTTTGTTGGAGGATTTGTTATAGTTAGTAGTAAACTGTAGAATTACAGTACAGATGTTGACTGTGTACCAATGATTAATCTTAACTGTGAAATGAGATTAGAACTTGTGTCAAGTAACTTTTCGCCCACTTGCCAGAGCTCCTCATTGGAGGGAGGGGGTGGGGAGGAGGCGGTATGGGGGAAGGTGGGAGGGGAAGAAGACAAAAAAAAACCAACAAAAAAAGCATACTTCAAAGCACAATAAATGGGTCTGGATTTGGCTTGATCCAGGAATCTTTTTTAACTACTCTATTTCTTAGCTAAATTCTGCCCCGGCACTGCAAGAGTTACAATTAATGACGAGTCGTCACTGGCAAATAGAACAGTTCGGGCCCCAATATTTTTGTTACCTCGGTGGTGCTAACATGTTCTATCTAGCCTCTTCACACTCCATTCCTCATACTTTATTCCATCAGATGTTTGGGTGTGGCAAGTATGTGTTTGATGTGGCCTGTGAGTTGCATGGGAAGTTCGTCTTGGACAACAAGGAGGAGATTGGAGAGGAGATCGGCATGATGGACCTGGTGCAGGAGGCGGCGCTGGTGGCCGTAGACGAGGGGGGACTCGGGGGAGAGGGTCAGAGGGAAAAAGACGAAGAACCCATGCTGAGGATGCCCCCGTCACCACCGCCTATAGGTATAGCGATAGAAGGCTAGGGCAGTTGTGGTGGTGGTGGTGATGCCAATCCTATGTTAAGAGTTCTTATCTATGCGAGAAACAAGAATGGACCGATATTAAGTTCTCATTTTATAGAAATTAAGCATGCATTCCACAAGCACAGATTATCATAATTTCATTATATGATAGTGTGGGCGGTGAGACAGTGGTAGTGGTGATGGTCACGGTTGCTGTTATAATGATGATGATGATGATGATGTAGTGGTGATGGCGTTGATAAGAGTGCTGTCGCGGTTGTAATGATGATGGCGGTGGTGGTTATGCTGATGGTGGTAGTAGTGGTTGTGACGATGGTCGCAGCTGAAGTGGTAAACGTAAGGTGGTGGTTATAGTGATGATGATGATGATGATGATGGCATTGGCAGTGGTATGATAATGGTAACGGTGTGGTGCTGGTGGTTGCGGTAGAGATGACGATGATGATGGCGCTGGATGTAGTTTTGACGCTAATGGAGGAAAAAAAACCGGTTGCGATTAAGCAGATTTGGCTTAACCGGAGTCAGCGTTATTAGATTTACTCATCCCAGCTTATTGAATACATAAGTATTGCTCTTGCTGATTTCATTCAGGGCCAACCCATTTCGTGGCTGGGATTGTGACTGGGCTGCACGTGAACACACCAGAAGAGGAGGAGGAGGCGCGCTTGGTGGAAGAGCTGAACGCCTTGAGGGCAAAGGTCGAGGCTCAGGTAAGAACTCTCTGACTGCTCTGGGCAAGGCGAGGGTGCCGACGTGGAGGTCGCGGGTTCCATTCCCACCACATCACTTTCTTTCCTTCTTCCATTTTCTCTCTGCATTTGTCTTCTTGGGCACTTCGCCCTTTATCCTACCTTGTGTGAGCATCTGTTTGTGTCTGCTCACTACTTACTTCTGGGCAGCAGCAGCAGCATCATAAGCACCGACAGCATCAACTACATTGGCAATAATAGCGATAACAACAACAACAACAACAACAACAACAACAACAACAACAACAACAACAACAACAAAAGTAGCAGTGTTACCATTATGTTCAAGATTTATAACACACAAGCAAACAGAGCCTGTTCTTTGAATGGGAATACCGTGCCTGAGATGCTAATTGCAGTTCCGAAGAGATTGAGGTAACTAACGATGTGGACAGAGCGCTGCATGATTTATGGATGAGGCTGGTGACGCAGTAGTTAAGAAATGCAATCGGTCAGAGATGTGCTAGGAAAAGTTTAGCATGGAAAAGACAATTACAATAATTAACCACAAAAATCAAAGCCCAAACCGACAAATATGCCTACAGTCCGTAAGTCCTTGCAAATTTTAATAATAATATTACTGTTATTATTATTATTATAATTGGTATTATAGCTTATAAGATGAGTAAAATGTGTTTCAACAATAGCCGTGTCCTCATCACGGTCTGATGAAGAAAGTGAACAATACACGCGGAACATAAGAAAACAGCAATATCAACAATAACAAAAAATCCCCCCCACCAAAAAAAAAAAAAAAACCGGAATAAGATTTGGTCATCATCTAACAGAGACAATTTCAGAATTGTATCTGGTCAGGAAGTTTCAGAGTTGAAGCAAGATGAAACACACCTTCCTGTTTGTTTGCTTTTTGGTTTGTTGTTTTTTTCGATTCTGCTCTGGCAATACAGTACTACAAAAGCTAATTCTGTGGGTTGTTGTTGTTATCGATCTAGCAACGCATGGGTTTCGCCCTTCGGTCCAATGCCATGCTGTGGAAGATTAAATGGACGCAAATCTCAAAACAATCAACTCATTTCATGTGCAGTGCAACCTTGATATTGTTTCTTTTATTAAGTTTACCTTATTATTAAGTATGACTTTTACAAGTACGGCTTCATTATTATTCTATTATTTCGTTATTCAGGTGGACCTCTTCAATAAGTATACTTTTTTCATTTACAGTACAACCTCGATTAAAGTATGCCCTTGGTGCATGGAAAAGTAATACTTATCATTGAGATATACTTAATGTCGCGGTTCGCCTTAAAAGTAAAAGTAAAGAATAATAATGAATGTGTACATGTCTAATTGATTTTTCATAACAAGATTTTACTAATTTAATGAATACCTGATATCGAGTTTCCACTGTACATACAATGGAGTACTGATAATGCGTATACCTTGGGCCCGATCAAAAGTGTATTTATTAACAGAAATCGTATTAACCATATATATCGGGATAAAAAAATGTTGTACTCAGTATGCGTGTGTACGTGCTAAGCGTGTCCGTATTAAATGTGCTCCACTGTATTTCTTGCATTCAGATCGCAGCCAAGAAAGAGGCGGAGCTAAAAAAAGCGCAAGCAGAGGCGGCACGCTGGGCCCGCGAGGAGGCTGAGAGAGTCACGCTGGAGATCCTAGCCGAGGGCGCCGACATACCCGAAGACATGGCCTTCGCCCCTGAAACAGCGCCAGCCGAAGAAGAAGTGGCGGAAGCGTTGGCTGCAGAGGAGGCCCAGCCACCAGAGGAGCAGCCCGCAGAGCCAGAGGCGGCGGTGGAAGATGAATGAGTGGGTGGTGTGACATCACAGTGCAACAGCACAGCGCTGCTGTTTTACTGAGGGGGGTGGGGGGGGGGAAGGGAGAGAAATGGGGCAGTNAAATGGGGCAGGTGGGAGGGAGGAGGACATCGTATGTCCCAACATCACAATTTTAGAGGAGTTGCAAAAAAAAATCGCGTTGTCTTTATTTGATTAGGGGGTCATTTTCCTGAAATCAACTCCCTTCAATGGGTTAGGTGGTACTTCAAATTCAAATACATTTCACATTTTTCATTATTATTATGTCCATTGTAGATTTAAATATCAACAGCACATCTATTTCATAAATCTATGCAAGGAAATTTAACTCTATAAAGTTTACAGAGGTATTTAGCACTGTCTTGCGAAATTCGGAACCCCACATCTGGTGGAGAAATGCGAATCAGACCCTTGAAATTAGTGAGCATTACGAGAAATAAATACAAGTTTAACACGTTTAACAAGTTTATTGAAAATGAACCCAGACCACTTTTGTGGTACATGGGCTATACATTTATACATATTGACGACGGGACAGCACATACAATTGTGAAACATAAACATACATAGTTCTACAGAGCACATATTAGGCAATACATATCAAATTAATATCTATATTATTGCGTACACGCGCTCACACACACGCACACGCGCGCGCACGCACACACACCCACATACACCCACCCACCCACACACACACACATACACAGGCACACACACACACATTCGAATATTCAATGTTTATTAAAATTCAATAATTTATATGTTTTCATTACTTTCACGCGTCTGCGGTTCACACTAACCCGTTTCTGATGACACAGCTTCCTATTTTGTAAGGAAATAATAGCTGACAAATTTCAATATAGTTTATATCACTGGAATTTTTTAAGCTCCAAATCAACAAATTTGGCTAGGTTCTTTAATGTTTCCACTTGTTTACTGCAGAACAGTTCTTTAGTTTTAAACATATTGGGAAGGGTATAAAATCTTATTTTGATATATTTTGTTCTCTCCTGTGCAAGGCACTCGCATTCGAACAGCACGTGGAACTCATCTCCCAAGCTTCCACAAAATAAATTTAATGCGATCAGCGACTGGCTACGGTAACTTGCGTACGGGATATTTCATTCTTTAAATTTGTTAATTTCAAGGCGTTTCCGATATTTCAATTTAATAGGCGTCACTTTGAAAGTACTAGAAAATTGTTTGTAATGCCCATCATGAGAATATCGTGTGCAAGGCCTCCGAAGTCAGTAATAGGCATCACACCCGCTCAGGTGGTGGAAAAACGTTCACTTTAGTTAGGCAAGGGAACATAATCAAAATTGCTGTTTTTACTGACTGGGATTGCTCNTACACTACATCTTCCAGCATTTCGTCTTTGTGAAAGAATGAACCGTATGTGATTATCTTCCCTCACTTCCGTACTTCCTCATGGAACAGCACTGTAGACCCTGTCTACTTTGAAAACAAACCCCTGCCCTTGATTAGATGTAAACGCCAAGCCAGCGCGAAAACATGATTAACACTATCTTAGAAAAACCCCTGATCCAATTAGTTTTGTTAGAAAAACTTCGAGGACTATAGGAGAACGATTTAAACTAGCCTGTTTTCGAAGGGTTTTCGGGAAACGATGGTTGTCGCTGTGGTCTTATTTGCCATTAGGAAACGGATAAAAACTGAAGGAAACATAAGTATATGCAAACAAAAGGATGTCTAGCATTGATTTATGCTGCATTCAATATAATAAGTATTACAGGATGTCCATATTGACCCAAAAAACAGCATATATTGGGATAATTTGGGCGGCCATTTTGTTTCAAGCCATGAGTGGCCAGGTAATAGAAAGGATGAGCTAACGTGCCATTCTGGCATACTGTCGAGTCAACTAAAGTGCACAGTCTGAGCGGGTGTGGCATAGATCCACACTTGGTTCTCAAATTTACACAGCAGAAAACGGCTGAAAAGCTTTTGAGCGGTTCGAGGAACCGCTCCTTACATCTGAGGAAAATAACCCATTAATCTGTTTCATGCGGAAAATTGCTTTTCAAATCCCACAAAAGTTGCACCAAGAAATCTGCATGGAGCTTGCATCTCGACAACTAATGAACTATACCGGGCGAGAAATTAGCTCTGATGAACATATTGGGAACTTTGCCCCTTTTACATGAGTGTCCAGTACATTGAACTCGTTGATTTCTTGAAGGCATACAATCTTGGTGTTTGTCCCGTAAAATCTGAGAGGTTCAGACCCCGGGGGGCAGACGAGGCCGGCAAGAGGGAAAGAACAAAAGAGTGTGGAACCAGCATCTCACAGGTACCATCAGCCCTCACACGTTGCATCATCTGCTGGGGTGGTCTGAGTATACATGGGGATGCCCAATATGCTGTGACGTCGGTCCGGACCCCAAGTAACTCAAGTAATCCCGTCAAACAGTAGTTTGTATTTCAGATACAGTTTAACAGAATTGCGGGGTCCAAACTGATTTCAGTACACGTACAATGTTTGTTGGCAGAGGATTTCTTTGATAACGAGGCCCATTCCACTTTAAACCTCCCCACTTCTCCTCCTCCCCCCCCCTCTTTTACACCTTTTCCAAAAAAAAAAATAATAACAGAGAAGGGTGGGGGGAGCCTATGGGAGAGAAATACAGTGGAGACCGCAAGAAGCGAACTCGCCTGACCGTGAACTTTCGGTGAAAGTGAACTTGTGCTGAGACCTGGATTGATTTTCTTTTCTTATTTTATATGAATGAAATCAACTCCCTCGCCCCGCTTTTCCCTGTCTTAGGGGCCAATCCTTGCCTTGTTAAGGTCAGATTTATTACCGTATTCATGAAAACCATCCCGAGCTCCTCTACTCACAGCGTCTTTGTCGCCCATCGATTCATATAGAAATATGGTTACTACTATCAGTTCCGGTTGACGTGAACACTACAGGTCTTAGGTTACAGACCTGTAATAGGATTGGACCCTTTTTTCCTCTATGGGCTATATTAACATTTTGAGCTGCCCTCTGAACCCAAAGTTTTAGCTTTCACCCAGACCCATACCAGATTGAAGCTCATTATGTGGCCCAAATTTTAAGACTTACCCAACCCTAGCAAGCCCATTGAAATTTTGAGCTTGGTTGCTATTTGTAAACAGAGCCTACATTTTTCACTGGTCAACGCCAAACCCCTCCTCTTCCGCCTGAGCACACCCTTGACCTGGCAGTTCCAGCCCAGGGCTAAATAGTGCCTGGTAAAATAAAGTAAAATGGACACAGTTTCCCATGATATCAAAATTTCCCCCCTGGAGCCCCTATTACTGGAAGCAGGGCATGCCAAAAGAGGGAAAAGGGGAGATGAAATATAACCCCTAAGTCGTAGGACCCAAAAGTGAAAGTACAATTACAGGCTTGTAACCTATCAGAAAGGCTCCGGACTCCGTTGTATAATAGTTTTGCCTCCCTTCACGTGATTGGCGGAAAGGAAAAAGTTACGCAGGTTTAACATTGAGCCGTTGTAAGCAAGGTACCGTTGGCACCGAAACAGTTATAACAGAGGTTGGCTCATTGTCCTGTACCGTGCGATACGATGTGGTGTATTGTGATGTGACATGGTTTATAATCTGTTTATCATGTCCCATCAATGTATCGTCCGCCTGTGTATCACTAATGTAGTCATGTTGAATAAACTTGTTCAACTTGTTACACAGGATGCAGTTCGGCAAAGTCTAAACAATTTCATTTCATTGATTAACGGGGAAATTACAATAGCTACCTGAACGAACCAGTTCATGAAAGTTAAAATTTTTATAAATAGCATTCAATCAGATTTCTCGATATGATGGATTTTGATTTTAATAGTCTCACAAGTTGTGGTCTTCTCTCCTGACTCATTCACACATGCCATGCATTTGTATCTGGTGTGGATTCTTACCTATCCCCCTCCTCTTCCCCATCCCCTTAAGAAAACTGCAGTTGCAAATTACTACAGATTTCCGCGTTTTTGAGGCTTTGCAGCACTTTGCTGCAATTGTGCAAATTTAGACATTTTCTGCAAGTTTGGCGCAACTGTTGCCGATTTTGATTAAACAGTGCACTTTTTCTGTCATTTGCAATGCTGAACACACAAAATGTGTCCTATTTCTATAACTTTGCAGCGGTGCGGTAGTAAAAAATGATATGATAAACAAAGTTACCAAGCCATTTTTGCAAAATCCAAAAAGTTTGCAAGTTTGGCGCAAACTGGATTACTTTCGCATGCAAAAGGAAATTTTGGCAGTTTGAAATGCGATTTTCCACAAGGATAGTAGGATGATGATGAGGATGCTGTAGGGTATTGTGGTGTGTGTGATATGAAGTTGTGTAATGCAGTTTTCCTTCAGTAACAGTGGACAACACGCGTCCACGTATCCTCTAGGTCTAGTTATTCAAGTTTATTAACCTTCAGCATGAGGGGAACAGTTAATCTTCATATTCTGCTGTGCTGTTTGCTTGGGTGGACGGAGTTAGACATGGAGTTGTCGAATATGTCATGATATCGATCCCGAAACCAAGTAAATCTTCAGTGTACAAATCTGCCGTCTTATGACAAAAATGCACATAAGCAATACAATAATTTCTATTGCATATGTGCCTTTTTGTCATAAGATTGCAGGAATCGAAAGAGACACACTTGCAGGAAAGCTTGGAGGAGAGGTTCGAAGAAGGGTTCTGCGTTATGAAGGCCATCTGCTTAAAGGGATTGCCCTTACAGGGAACGAAGGATAATTGGAACACACAGGGCTCAATTGTTTTAGAAATCTGTAATCTTTTTGACAGAGAGGAATGGTCTTTTCAGTTTAATGACAGGAGACACTGGCAAGACGGCCACTTTTAACTATAGTGGAACTCAGATAACACGACCACCCTTCCGACCAAGTTTTGGTTGTGTGTTATCACAGGTTTTTGTGTTATCTAGAGTAAAGGAACAAAGTACTTAGAAGTGTTGAATGGGAAGGTAAGAAACGGGGAATTGTGTGAAGCACGGTTGTGTTGGTAGTGTTTCACTGTACAACAACCAGTAAAGTCAGAACATGGCTCCAACACCAGGGGATCTTTGTTCTACATCTCAATAGAACAAACACATAAACGAATGGAAACTAACTAAGTCTGTCTACATAGCAATTGTTGTTGACTGTTTTATACATGTACATGTATAAATTAGAGTTACAGTATTTTTTCTGACGTTTATCCAATTTCCGTGAAATTTCGTATGCATTTACATTATACAACATGATTAACGAAACACACTCTTTCATGAAAATAAATAAAAATATTTACCAGTTCCTTCTGTGTTGACTTTTATGGTCGAGGCGTTTCCCTGTGCTTGTAAAACAGTTACTCATTCAAACTGCTCCTATCTTTCTCTTCTTGTCAAGATTTACTAGGTCCACTTCATTCATTATTCAGCCATTGTGTCTTCTGATGAATTTTTCTCTCTTCCACTCCTTGTTTTCATTCTTTCTCTCTTCTGCTTCCTCTTTCTCATTCTCTTATTTTCCTTCTCTGTTTTCCTTTCCTTTCTTTCTGCCTCCGTCTTTTCCTATTACTCATTTCATTCTTCCTATCCTTCCTGTTTTACTTCCTAATACTTTCTTCCTTTTTGTTCTCTTCCTCTTTCTTTCATCTCCCTTCTTTTCTTTCTCTTTCCTTCCTTCACCCTTCCTACCTTATTTCCATTCATGATGACCACACCCCCGTCTCCCATAACACTTGTCAACTTTAGTACTTAGGAGAAACATCCACATTGCAGTGTCTAACTTTGAACTCTTCCATCTTTCTTTCTTTCTTTCTTTCTTTTATCTTTCTTTCTTTCTTTTTGTCTTCTTTCAGTCAGTCAGTCTTCCTTCTTGTTTCTTTTTTCACTTTCTTTCTGTCTCTTTCTTCCTTTGTTTTTTTTTCATTCTCTATCTTGGTTCATCCTCTTTCTTCTTTCTCTTTTTTCTTCCTTTCATTGTTTCTTTCTTTCTTTTCCTCCTTTTTTTCGTTCTCTTTCTAATTACTTCATCTATTTCTTCTTCTTTCTCCTTCTTTTCTCTCACTTTCTTCTTTCTTTCTCTCTTTTTTCTTTTCTTCTTTTCAGCCTACCTCCAGGTACTCTATCTTTCCGTCACTTCCTTGTCCTCCAAGCTGTGAAAAGCATCCCTCTTATCTAACTGACCATTCTTTCATTATTATCTCTTCATCCAACCGTAAGAAGATGTACAGTATTCCTCCTAGCTTGTCAATATCATCTATCATGTTCCCTCTCTGTACATTTCCTCCACCCCTCGACAGTTTTCTCCCATGGCACTCTGTTTCCTACTTCTTACATAAGGAATGCCGTCACTGATGGCAAAATTTTCTGACAACAAGATCAGTATGTGGGTACTTATTAAATGATGGAATCTGCTTTGTCATTATTTCTACATGTTAAATTGCTTAAATGCCTTTTTCTCAGATCCGATTTTTGGTTTTCCAAAAACACTTTCGACATTCTGCTATCCCTGTTATATCTTCTTTCAACCTGGCCTGCTCTCTTCCTCGCGTGTCCTTTAGCCCATGTGACACTTGTGTCCCCTCATAGAATACACAAATCCACATAAACACCAGAGACCAACGGTATCAAAACGCAGAAACAAAGAATTGACAAGCACAGCTGCCATTTATATGCCAGAAAAAAACAAAGAGGTTCACATGTAAACAAAGGGTATACAGCAGAATTGTGATATAAACTATACATTTGTGCATGTCAAAAAGTATACAGTGGAACCCTGATGTTAAGAACTGATTAATAAGACTACCTTGATATTAAGAAAAAATTTCATTAACATGGATTCAATACTCAGGTGGACCTTAATTATACCTAATAACAGGTACAGGTATACTTTGCCATACATACAGTACTTTATACTGAGGTTTCACTTTACTTACACTGAAGTGTGCTAAATATTGTATGGAAATAAAGTATGGAAATTACAGAATAATAATACATCTGTAAAAATTTATACTTAATAACAAGATATATTTATTAAATGAGTACTTAATATTGATTCCACAATATGTTAGTGGCATCACTTGTAGCGATTAGTGTTACTACAGATTTTTTTCTGTGTTCCTTCTAAACCATTCCTAAAGGGACTCACTACAATTTTCTAAACTTTATAATGCAGAATACACTGTGTGCAACACCAGCAGTACATTGGACTTTCGATGCAAAACTGCACATCAAAGTGCCGAATGGTGTATTTTCCTCCCTTAAGGGTAATGATCTTAGAAAAGCTGTCATTTGTGATCGCACCAGTGGTCTGACACACACCACATTTTATCCTTGTCTCTACGATACCTTTTTGCATGATCCTCCTCTCGGAGCTTTGCTAAATTTTCTGCCTGTACACCAAGCTTCTTCCTTTTACTTGTATGTGTATTGTTAATTCCTGACACTCTGCATCAAGACAGAAAATCCAGAAAGGCCCATATAGGATCAAACATAAAGGCAACTTAGTGACGTGGGTGAAATCTGTTGTCAGATAACTGGTGCTGTGGCAAATGACTGTTATACATACCAAGACCATTTACCTCTATAACAAAATACACCATTCTGCACTTTGATGTGCAATTTTGATTAGAAATCCAATGAACGCTTAGGTAATGAGTTGCAGCTTACATTTATCTGCATTTAAATCTCAGGGAAAGGTTAGTTCTTCCCTTTAATAACTTGGCGGCAAAAGGCCTGTGGCAGCCAATGAAAAAGCCAATGTTCCAAACTGCAGCAATCAATCAGTTTTTCTCAACAAACTGCTTCTTAAGTTTGGCTGTCTCACAGAAGTTATGCATTCCTAAAGTCAAGGTTGCCCCAGAACGTGGAAAAAAAAAATTCTATGATTTTTCCATGACATTTCCAGATGATCTGACACATTTTATTTCTCTGCCTGTATATATTACTATTGGAAATCTTTAAAATCATATAAGAACTTACGACATTATTATTTGCGGGTAGCAATGTGATAATAATGTCACCGAAATCATCATACAACAACTTTTTATGGCAAGAAATTTATCCAGAATTAGATGGGTTGTCATTCTGGCGGATGCTTGGAGGAATAGTCACAAGCAAATTATTATCGCCAAAATTAGTATTTTGAATGTTTCATCATTCTTCCATGACAGCTGGCCATTTTTCCTGATTCCAGGTATTTTCCAGACCTGCAAAAAGCCACAGCAATTTTCCATAAGTTTTTTCTCAAGTTTACCATTTCATTCGTAACTCTGCTAAACCCAGGAGTAGAATGACAGTGAATATTTCAGATCACAGAAGTCAGCCCATTTCCTTTTTAACTTGCGCTTGACTTTTGAAAATTTCACTGAATTTACTATTCCTACTTCCTGAATGATTGATTTGGTCTTCTCTCAAAATCCTCCCAATGTCCCTTGTCCTCTTTCACATTCATTTTAGCCTCTTCTTTTTCATCTTTTTCTTTGTCATCTTTCCTCCCGGTTTTGTTACAATCCTTGTGCTGTTCTTCTGCAGTCCAGCTGAATATTCACTCAGTGTTGCCTGTTTGAAGCTCAGTGGTCTTTTACTAGAGAGAAAAAAAAACAATCAAGAGAAATGTCAATCACTCCTTGTTGGTAATAATTATCCAAACTTATAATATTAATACTAATATAAGGAGAGTAACCAAAAGCCACTTTTCATTTTCACATGTATGGCAACACTCTGAACGTGCAGACAGTATCATTTCCATCATATGCTGGTCGGGCTTAGCCTGGTGGTTTGTGAGTTGTACCCAGAAACTGAGGGTTGTCAAGTCTAAGGTTTGTGTGTTCGACTTGTGGGCAGGATGGTTCTCAATGCAGTGTTACTGGGAAAGACACCTCATTCCCTTATCCCTGCTCGCCTCAGGTGTAAACATGATTACCTGGCTTTAGAGCTGGAAGGGAACAGGGCAATGCTTCCTACTGGCGACCAGCAAAATACTTTATGTATTTCATTTGTGATAGTACATATTTATATGTATTATGTGTACTGTTATAAATGTTTGTATTGTGAATGAAATGTATAATATTAGTGTTTGGCATTGTAAACTAATTTCCCCATTGCGTAAATAAAAGTCCTGCTTTTATTTTTTCCATTTGTGACTGCAACGGATGGAGAGGGTGGGCAGGGAGAAGCGAGCTGAAGGAGTATCTTAGCTTATGACAGTAGGGAATCCCTGATTCTGATAAGTATATATTATGCCAATGTCTTAAAGATGTTGCATCCTCAATAACACATGCATAAAAAGGTAGCAGATCTCTGGCAAGAAANCTGGTTGATGCACAGAGGAGTACTCACAAGCAAATTATTATCTCCGAAATTAATATTTTGAATGTTTCATGATTTTTCCATGATGGCTGGCCACTTTTGCTGATTCCAGGTATTTTCCAGACCTGCAAATGCCAACAATAATTTTCCATGACTTTTTTTCAAATTTTCCATTTCAGTCTTAACTCTGCTAAACCCAGGAGTAGAATAACAGTGAATATTTCAGATCACAGAAGTCAGCCCCTTTCCTTTTTAACTTGCACTTAACTTTTGAAAATTTCACTGAATTTACTATTCCTACTTCCTGAATGATTGATTTGGTCTTCTCTCAAAATCCTCCCAATGTCCCTTGTCCTCTTTCACATTCATTTTAGCCTCTTCTTTTTCATCTTTTTCTTTGTCATCTTTCCTCCAGGTTTTGTTACGATCCTTGTGCTGTTCTTCTGCAGTCCAGCCGAGTATTCACTCAGTGTTGCCTGTTTGAAGCTCAGTGGTCTTTTACTAGAGAGAAAAAAAAATCAAGCGAAATATCAATCACTCCTTGTTGGTAATAATTATTCAAACTTATAATACTAATATAAGGAGAGTAACCAAAAGCCACTTTTCATTTTCACATGTATGGTAACACTCTGAACGTGTAGACTGTATCATTTCCATCATATGCTGGTCAGGCTTAGCCTGGTGGTTTGTGAGTTGTACCCAGAAACTGAAGGTTGTCAATTTGTGTGTTCGACTTGTGGGCAGGATGGTTTTCAATGCAGTATTACTGGGAAAGACACCTCATTCCCTTATCCCTGCTCGCCTCAGGTGTAAAAGATGATTACCTGGCTTTAGAGCTGGGAGGGACCAGGGCAGTGCATCTCACTGGCGACCAGAAAAGTACTTTGTTTTGTATTTCATTTGTGATAGTACATATTTATGTGCATTATGTGTACCGTTTTATATGTTTGTATTATGAATGAAATGTATAATATTAGTGTTTGGTATTGGAAACTAACTTCCCCACAGAGGAAATAAAAGTCTTGTTGTTTTTTTTTCAATTTGTGACTGCAACGATGGGAGGGTGGAAAGGGAGAAGGTTGTTAAAGTTAATGGAATATCTGTAGCTTATGACAGTAGGGAGTCCCTAACTCTGATAAGTAGGCTATATGCCAATGTACTAAATACGTTGTATCCCCAATAACACACGCATAAAAAGGCAGCACATCTCTGGCAAGAAACATGCTCAGTAGCATTACACACAACACAAATTCTCTCAGTAATATTATCATTCGGTACTGGCACTTATATGATGACCATTTAATTCACCCCAACAGCAAAAAACTAACATGCCCAGATAAGACCTTTGTGAAGCTAAAAATCACTTTCTGGATGTATGGCTGCTATGGACTGATTAAAGATGAACTGACTAGGGCAGAAATTGTTAATTTTGTAACTCCTTTAAGGTATGGGGAATCTTCATTAGTGGTTTTATTTGGTGGACTGATCCCAGTAAGTGTTTCAGTCTTAACCTTGGCTAGAATCAGTCCATAAAACAGAAACACTGACAAAAATTCCACATTTTCTTCTTCTTTATCTAGCTCTGAGCTGGAAGTTACTTCAAATAGCATTCACTCTTTGTGAGCCCATACAGATCTTGACAATTTACCAGTAAACTCACCTTAGCTTTTCCTTCTTCTTGTGTTTCCTTTGGCCGACTCCAAACTTGGCTGTCACGCCGTGAACTTTGGTTGGGGCCTCTCTCAGGGCAAAGCTCTTGGCTACATGCCCAAGGTGAAGGTCACTGACTTTAAAAATGTCCTTGACCTCTCTGGAATATGTAGCATATGCCCTAATGTAGGACTGAAACCCTGAAAGGATTGTCACAGAAAGAAGAATAAATCACAGATCAATATGTCTTGCATAATTAAGTAATGGAACTTCTTCAAGTGTATGTGATGGATTTATTTTTGCCTTGTTGATATGCAAAGCTTGTGTTGTTAATGACTGTTTTTAAACTTCAGATGTAATCTGCTAATCCTCCATTCATATACTAATATGAATCATAAACTTATTCTTTCCAATCTGACAACTATTCTACACCAGTTCTTATAAATTATACACAAGAGAACTTCCTTATTTACACAATAAAGTGTCTTTTACCAGCATGTTTTCTTCAGCATCATGAATGTAAAGAAACAGAAGATACCTATGGAAATTGTAGTACTATACAATTAAAGAATGTGTTGTAGAGACCATGGATGAGTATGACAACTGCAGCCCTAAGATCCTTCAATAGAAGAAAACCTTACAGATTCAAATTCCGGGGTATCAACCCAAAAACTAAAGTTCGTGAGGTGTTCCAGTCTGCAAGTAAGAATTTATGAAGAAAAGTAGGGGACTGTTGGGACAAGGTCGTAGAAAGGATTCTTGGCACAAGTATGTGGATGGGACTTTTGGGAGAAATGTGTGGAAGAATATATTTGTCACAAATGTATGGAAAGGATTTTTGACACAAATGTGTGGAAGGGCTTTAGGCTTAAGATGTGGAAACAACTTTTAGCCCAAGTATGTGGATTTACTGAGCATAAGTGGTTAAAAATTGTAGGGTCCTGGTGATACCATTGTCCCAGAATGTTAAACTTTTTTTTCCATCAGTTTTCCATGTTATTTTCATGTAACCCAACCTTTCTATTTTCAGTGGTATTTAATATGTAAAACCCACCGCATTTTTGCACCTGCAACCATTTTTGCGATGAATATGTTCCAAGATCAAAATATTTTTCCATATGTGACATACGCTCGTGATATACATGTTCATTTTGACATATGCACAGGCAATGGTTTCACATAAAATTATGATTCATAATCCAATTTTCCAAATTATTTGTATTCATGATTTTTCTATACCACTAACAGTTGACAATTTTTGTGACTTCTTGATACCGTATTTTCCAGACACGGAAATCTTAACGGTGAATTTCCATGAGGTTCTTGTCAGATTTTCCATGTCTGTGGCAACTTTGCATTATATGTGTACCTTGTTAGTGGCAGATAATAACTTGCTACCTTACCTTTCCCAGCCAGACTATGCATCTCCTTGTTTCTGAGGACACACTCTTCAAACCTGTCCTGTAGGTAGGTGGCAGCCTCTTCTTCTGTGCGGGGCATCTGGCGCTGGGAAAAGGACATGGTCAAGGATAAAAGATTAGTCTCTGTGTGTTTATTTAAGGCAAGCTTCAAAATATGCTTGAAGTTTGTTTTAGATAGTATCGCTGAGAAATATCTCAAGAATTAACTATATGCATTTATCTAAGGAAAGCTTCAACAAATGCTTGAAGTTTGTTTTAGACAGACTCGTTGAGAAATACCTCAAGAATTATTTATATGCATTTATATTTATCTGAGGAACGCTTCAACAAATGCTTGAGGTCTGTTCTGCACAGAATTTTGAGCTATTAAGAGACAAAAAAAAAGCACGTGAAACAAATTATTAAAAAGTATGTTAGATTAGTTTATATTATTCATGATAGTACCAGAACAGTCCAAGGTGCTAGTTACTCGACCAGCTTAACAATGGTAAATACAGTATTATCAGGGCGTAACTATAAATGTGTTGCAGAAAGCTGAGAAGGAATGATAGAACGGTGAGGGTGGTGGTNTCCATGGAAGAATATAAAAGTTTGCAAACCTTGTCTGGTTTTGATTTGAAATACTGAGACTATTATAGTCTATTACTGTAGTTTCAGTATTGTGTCCCACTGCTGGTTATGACATATAAAACAATGCTGAAGTAGTCTGAATAACAGACCAGATTTGGAAGAAGAATTTTTTTCTTCCAAAGGTCACCTGACGACACAGTTCCGTGAGTAATGACAATTATAAAGATACACACAAGTTATTGAGAACTTGCGCATTAACGATAAGATCTCTTACGATCATAAGAATTTAACTAACTCAGCATGTTGAATGCTTGTGGGTCACTAATGGAAACATTGCGACGGTTAGAGATCTTACAGTTAATACGCAAGCTCTCGAAGCCACACCCTTCGCCATTGTGTACTTACTGCTGTGTTGACCGTCTCAGCTTGTGGAAGGTCTGAGATGTTCGTCAGGAGATGCTGGAGGATGGAAGACAGCTGCATCTGGGACAAGCTGGAGAGGGCAAAGGGCAAAGGACAAAGATCAAAACTCCAACCGATTATGTAAGGACTAAGTGAGGTATATGTAACACATCCCCGTGGTCACGTGTCTGGAGTAATTCATTGTCATAACCGAAGAACCATTCTGCACCTTGGCGTGCAATCCTTCGTGTCAAATCCAATGAGAACTGCAACATGGTTGCAACACCAGGCACACAAACTTATCCATAACAATGGGATTTTAATACCGTAAACCCATTTATAATACCACGTTTCAAAGGCGGAATTCTAAATCCCTATTCCCCTTTTCATCATTTAGTATATAGCCTTCTTATAACGGGCCTGGATGAGACAAAAATATGGTTATCACGGCGGAAGATTTGACAACTGATACATCCGTGAAACCAATTTGAAATAATAATTAATTTTGTAACTTGCATAATGACTGACAGTTTCCCAAAACTGACAGACAAATAAGGTCGTCGATAGGAATCTATTGTCTACAGCTTGCAGGCCTCTCTTCGGGATTTACCTAGGCTACCACAGTCCACGCCGCTTAATCGCAACTCCCCGGGATCACGGACAAAACTTGCGATTTAGCGGAGTTGCGATTATGCGGTGCCGGTATTTTCGGCCATTTATTGCAAAAGGTGTGTTGGGGGGNNNNGGGGGTGGGGGTGAGGGGTGTGAGGGTAACTTTTTCCCTTTGAGTTTTCATGGGCTTGGGACCGTCACAGAAATTTATTGAGGATAGCCAAGGACAAGGAGAAGGGGGAGGTGGAGAGGAGGGGCTTATCACACCTGTCACATCGTGGCAACTGTCACTCAGTCAATCGGTCTACCCTCCGTCGCGCAGTTTCAGCCGTCACTGCAAATATCTATTTATCCGATGCAATCTTCCTACCGCTGATCTTTGATTTTTACAACCGCTGTGGATTTGCGATTATCCGGAGCGCGTTGCGATTATCCAGTGACTTTATATAGGAAAAATTCGGTTGCGATTAAGCGGAAGTGACTATTAAGCGGAGGGCGATAAAGAGGAGTCGACTGTATTATGTTATTTTGGAGGTGACTGCATGTTCATGTACTGTACTTACATACAGATATTCAGACGCCAGGGCTGCTCTGTAGTGCTTGTAAGCGATGACTCTGCATATTAGCCGACATACACCAAACAAAGATTACGCAAATGCAAACTTTAAATAACTAATGAAACAGCTTGCCAAGATTTAATCTACACTTGGACTCTGTTTATCGAAAAGAAAAAAAAATCCCCTACTCTTTCTGTCTAGACTATTCTAGGATAAGAATCTGCGGGGATTGCGCGGTAGACCAATACACCACAACAATCAAGCAGATAGAGTTGGCACATTCCCACTGTTTTGTTTTTTTTTTTCATTACAAAAAGAAGATCAGCTTAATCTGCCTTGCAATAATTCCTTTGTCTAAATATCCCAATTCGGAAACAACGGCGCACGGTTATAACGGCCAGATTTGGAAAGTGCCGACCACCCAAATACAATCAAATTCTATCGTAATACTTTCTAAGTTATTCTCGAAATACACAATTCATAAGTGCACTATCCAGAGGCTCTTCCTCCTTATGCTTGGCTTAGCGTCAGGAGCAGGTTTGGGCGAGAGAAAGGACAAGTTGGTTTGCTTCTGTAATCCTAACCCTAACCCAAAATCACGCAACGAATGCAGAGGCTACCGGATAGAGGCTGCAACATTTCCGTAACTAGATAATTTGCGCACTAACGCTGGAATCTCTTACCAATGTAAAAAGTACATCCGCATGGTGTACGCGACTAAAGGCGCATGCAGCATCGATGCACTAATGTAATTCTTAGGTTGGTGGGAAATCCTACGGTTAATGCGCAAGCTTTCTACGAACATTTGATTCAAAATCGACCTTTAACTGCTTAATAACATAATCTCTCCTTTTTTCACGCGTGAAAGCAAAATCGACAGGCTATATAATCTAGACATAGAAACAGTGACACTGTGTCGTAACTCGTTAAGGTGTTTCTTTTGATAATTTCTTCGCCTCAAACGGTCCGCAGTATTCTTTTGATAATTTTCGTAAATTAACTTTGTTTCGTGAATGCGGTCCCACTTCGGTGTTTTTATATGGACCATACGTCATTGGTTTTTGCGGTTCGCCCCTGAAATGTTTTACTTCCGGTCCCCGAAGTTGAAACCGAGCATTTGTATCAGATAAAGGGTCGGGAATATGTACGCAGCAGAGTCGACTGCCAGAGTGAACTAAGGAGCAGAATCAATAGAATGAGCATGACTTTGGCCGTGTCAACCACCAGTGCGAATACTGGTGCTTTCCGATAGAAAGATGCAAGTCCTAAACTTGGCTGTGCCGACAGCAAAATAAAGCTTCTTCCCATGCACATCGTGGGGGTTAATTTCTCCGCTGATTTCATCATGTGTAAGTCACAAACCGACCATAATTGGTCCTTTTTTTACTAACTGGTGGGCAGCGCTGTTCCTGATTGTCTCAGAAATATGTAGAAAATGGATTTTCCCGTATCCAAATTACCTGTTCCATTTTTTAAACTTAAGTTTAAACTCATAACGTCACTATTATTGTGGTGTCTGCAGCCAATTTGATGTTTTGAGGCCAAATTCTTCAAATATGGCGGGTTTTTAGAGAGGCTGACGTTGAGAAAAACCATTAATTTTTAGCGGTTTTTTGTTGTTGCTGTTGTTGTTTTTCAGCTTAACCGATATGTTTACACACAATGAAGTGCTTGAGCACAATAATTACATAAAGAGGAGCGGTGTTAATGTTGTAGATGTAGTTTGGTCTTTTGCTTCGCACGATAACACCGCAAATTTGCGGGTGCTTTCATTAGTATGTGTGTATATATATATATATATATATATATATATATATATATATATATATATATATATATATATATATATATATATATATATATATATATATATANAAACCGAAGAAAAGATATCATGAACACATTTTCTCTGTTTCCGTTGACGCAATATTGCGACCCTGGCATAAAAGGTGCATTGTTCGGCCAAAATCGGGAAAATTTGCGCCAAATTTTGTGGAAAATGTCTAAATTTGCGAAAATTTGCTAAACTGCAGCAAAGCCTTACAAAAGCTGAAATTTGCGACCTTGATTTTCTGGTGGTGATGGAGGGGGTAGGGGGTAGACAGTATAGTGTTTGCTTTAGGACTGGGAGCAGGACTGGATATTTATACTACTGTGCAATCCTGTTAAAATTTATAACAATACACTCGATACAAAGAGCTGATTAAAAAAAAAAAAATTATTGTATGATGTGTTTCCTGTAAACTTAACACAATCAATTTACACTGGAGTGTTGCTGGAAGGCGCTGAACCGCAAAAATGCCTGAGATGGTGAGTGGACTAGCCCTGCCATATGAAATCAATACACAAACTGAGACAGCACGTCATTGGCTTCTTATCTTTAGCATAACAATGGCTTATCTCACTAACTCTCAAGCAAACACTATCATTAAGGCATGTCAACAGAAGGTGCTCAAAGGTCGAGCCAGTCAGCATTTCATTCTGAAAGCCAGAACTGAAAATAGGACTTTTGTTGACACCATAGGGAAATTGGTTTGCAGTGTTATGCAATGTTATACACCTCGGTCATAATATAAATACTGTACTGTACATAGAACTGTACATTATATCATACATGCAAATACCTAATATTACAAATGAAACACACAACAAAGTCATTTAAAAACATCGTGCGTCTGGAAATCATCCTCCACCCCCACCCCACACCCTCCTCCCAAGTGCTCCCTACAAAGCTCTTTCTCCTGAGCCTATCGCCCAGAAATTTTCAGACTTACACCGAATTCCATATATCACCTCGAAAATCCATGCTTTTCCTGAGTTTCTTATGTCTGAAATTCAGATTTTCATTTCCCTCGCTTTTTCCAGACTTTCCAGGAACTGCATGAAATCTGGACGTATAACATCACATTCCGCGGACGTATAAAATCACATTCCACAAGCATAAGAATATAGGGAAGTATGCAATCACAGACCGTGCTAAGTGACGATTTAGCTTTGCACTGTCATCCGGGCATCGCAAGTTCCAACTCCGACAATCATTATTTCCGCTTCCTATTTTTTCTATGGTCAGAGGAAGAGGATTGGGTGGGACGGTCTGTAGCAACGGTTTTTATGGGACGATGCATCTTCTACTCTCTGAAGAGTGATTTAAAGACGCAAGGCACTGCTGTTACATTTCTATACACGTGGCCGTATGCATAATCCGTACGTTAATTAACGCACTGCGTTAACTACAGTGAACACTACTAATGTTTTGGGAGTTTCCCATGGTTACCGCACTGCGTTAACTAAAGTACGGATTATGCACACGGCCACAGTAGTGAGCGTTGTTAAAGCTGACTAATTCAAAACAGTCTGTACTTTTAGCGTGAAGACACCTATGGTCGTATGCACAATCCTTAAAGTTACCTGAGCTGACACGCTGCAGTAGCCAGGGAGAAATTCTAAAAAAACATCAATAGTGTTCATGATTAATAGTTAACGTTAACTCCCAACGTACGTTAACTAATGTAAGGATTTTGCATATGGCCCCAAATTTCTCACATGATGAGGACCTTGAATTAGGACACTCTCATCAGAACGTATTTTAAAATCCGTATAAATGACACAGATATAATCAAATCTGCTCAATCACAATCAAGAAAATCGCAACTTCCGCTTACCTGCAAAACACTTTCCACTAAAGAAAAACCATGCTCTATCTCTGTGTAGCGGTCATCGAATAATCGCAACTCCTTTTATTCGAAACTTCTCCCATGCTCTATAAGAAGACTTGCCATCATGCGGGGTTGGCTGTACTTGGATTTGATCTAATTTGTGGATGGACGATGCTCTTGCATGTCAGCGCGGTCAGTGGCCTGGGATCACCGCAGGACATGGAAACTTTGGCCACTCGCCTGTCTCCACTGTTATCACTGAGTGTCTCTAACCTCGATCAATCTTTGATGTTCTATTCTGAATTCCCGTTTTCTCAGCATTTTCAATAATACCAGCACGACAGCTGCGCAAACAGGGTCGCGTTTGTTTGGTTCCTCCGGCTTGCGCAAAAGGGGCGGTCTTCTAACTCTATGGGCGGTCCTAAGCAAAGGAAGTATCAGTCTCCAGGCAAGCCAAGACGGCTACGTTTAATGCGGAAGAGCAAGAAAATAATGTGCCGACTTGCGAATGGTATTTGCTACCCTAAGATCTTTACTTCATTCATTAGCATACATAACACCGTTGATTTTTACCACATCCTCCTCTACACAGGGCAGTTGATTAAAAAGTTCCATTAACAAACTTGAAACCGTAGATGGTTGCCGCCGTTTTGTCGAGTTCTCGTTTCCGGTCATAGTAAATGACATCAATTTCTAAGCAAACCTTTATCATCAAAACTTCATCATCGTAATGGCACGTAGCAATTTAAACGTACCCAAGGTGTCTGCCATATGGCTGCCACATGGCCGAAATACGAATGCAATGGGCTTTGCTTTGCCACTAAGCAAAGGATGTAATAAAACTGCCTTGTCTCTGAATCTTGATACATTTCACATACATCGAATATCATACAGTACCACATATTCTAGAGGAAAAATGCGATTAAGAAATTCGCGCAACTAACTGATAAAGCAATAAAGCGGTGTGAATTAGTGAATTACTACTTCTTCAAATATGACTTCCAAAACAAAGTTGGATTGCATCTTTCTAACTCTCAACAAGATTAAACATGTTCATTTAATGTCTTCCTCCAGACCAACCCCCAATAATGTCAGATTAAAGAGACAGCGGTAGATATTTGCTTCACGGCCTAAATATCCATATCATTTATTCAAAAACTTTTAGAGCCTGTACTTTTTCCTTCCGCCAAACAATTCCTATTAAAAACATAATTATTACCCCAGCAGGCCAGGTCACTCAAAAACATTCTTAACTCCGCTGGATGGATAGAGTGCCGCTATTACTTACAGGCGGTGATCAGTAGTTTTCTGGCAACTCTTGAACTGCCTATAGGCAGGTGGTCAATTTACACTCAATTAGATCGAGAAAAATGTGAATGAAATTCTCTCCCAAGGCCACTACAACATGATCACTGCAGAAATCGAATCCAAGACCTTCCCAACATGACTCTAACGCTGTAATCAATCGGCCAGGCTGCCCATCACATTGTCATCATCAAGAGCATATTATAAAAGGGGAGAATGAGAGAGAGGGAGAGAGAAACAGTGAAAGAGAGATGTTACTTGTTGAACCATTTTTCTTTTAAATTCTCAGAAACAAGAACTTCATAACAATCAAAAATATTTCTTTATTATTATTATTTTCTGTTTTCTCCAGTAAATTTACCAACTCACGATTCGACATTTTATTACACTGCTATAATTTTTCGCCAGCTATCGTTCTGCGAGATCGGAAAAAAACCCAACAAAAAACCAAAACAGTAAATAAAATACGATACCAATAGCTTTTGAACTCAACAGCATGGAAAGAGAGGCAAATTTATCTTCAATGCATCGACAGCCAGCGACACCAATCAATGAACGTGTTTCATAATTCAACAAAGTTGATAAGCCCCGTTTTCTTTGCGGCCCTCAAGTCCCCCGTCTCCCGTCACAAGATCGTAAACGGCAGACAAATCGTGATGATCGTAATGTGGAACTGTGGGTCGACGGAAGAAAAACAAAAGCGATCAAAGGTGGAATAACTTCAGTGGCTTTGAGAAAGTTTTGTCCTCATTTCCAGCGCGCTGTTTCATAAAGGTAGGATGGCAATTTCTTTCTCTAGGCTCTGAACTTATTATCTAGTAATACAATGGGCTCGCAAATTTAAATGCAGCTTAGAAAATGTTGCCATTAAACGGAAGGTGACATTAAATAGGGATATTCCAGTTTGCAATTTCGGGTGTTTTCTGAACATTTTTGCACTTCATCGAAAAGGGATTGTCAAGCAGGATAGCGGTGTTCACAAAATGTGTGATCAGTTCAAGGGAGATATGTTTTTACTACAGCGCGAACGATTCTCTTAATAGCGTACAGTTTACGTCAATGTATTACATCATTATTATGGTATCATTGTTTACTTTAGTGTGTGGAAGCTTTGTTACCATTCGTGTGATTCTTGCAGTACTGCATCATGCAGGTTGAGTGACATCATGAGGGCTGCTGTAATTTTGTGAGCAGCGTAGATGTTGTTGTTTTTTGTTGTCTTATTTCTGTCTTCAGGGATAGTGTCTACTGGCGCGGGCAGGTTCACTTCAGAAGATTCTGTCTCTCAACTGTCTCCTCCCTCACCCCCCCCACCCACCTTTAAAGGGCTATGTCTATTTGATCCTTGAGGGTGCGCGACAGGGGTGGTCGTTTTATTATGTGGGCGGTCCTAAGCAAAGGAAGTATCAGCCTCTAGGCAAGGCAAGATGGCTGCGACTAAAGCGGAAGAGCTAGAAAATAACGCAATGACTTGTGAGTGGTATTCTGCCATAATTATATCTTTGCTTCATTTATTAGCATATCAGCGCTGATTTTTGCTACATCCTCCTCCAACACAAGGCCGTTGATTAAAAAGTCTCACTTACAAATTTGACACCATAGATGGTGGCCGCCATTTAGCCGAGTTCTCACTTCCAGTCTTCACAAAAGATGTCACAAACAAACGTCTCGTACGTGCGCACACTTCCCCGTCGCAACTAGCACGCACCACCCAAAACCGTAACCCAGCCCTTGCATTGAGTGAAATTAGAATGAAAGAAGACTTGTGGATAGAATGAAAATAATCTGACTAGTCTATTTCTTTCTATTCTTCATTAATAAAATATGTCCGTTGTGAGGAACGAACACCGGACCTTATCTTCTCAAGCCGAGTTTTCTAACCACTTAACTGTCGAGTCGTTGGCGGTCACGGTGCTGGCAAACTAAACTATACAGCGTAACGACAAGTGGATGACACAGCTGCTATTTTTAATCCGTCCTTAGCACAATCTCTTGTAGATAGCAGATTTACGCGCCGCGTAGAGTTACCTGTCCTGCACTCATCAGCGAGACATCTCAAGCACGGGGAACGGGAACACGTCATTATCGGGCTACTTTGGTGATCACAGTCATGAAAATCTCAGTCGGTGGTATCTTTCCTATCAGGACTCAAATTTCCTCATGGAGTCTTCAGTAAATCTCAGTTTATGGTATCATTCCTTTCAAGTCTCAAATGTCCTGATGGAGTCTACAGTAAATCTCAGTTTATGGTACCATTTCTTTTAAGTCTCAAATGTCCTGATGGAGTCTTCAATAAATCTCAGTTTATGGTATCATTCCTTTCAAGTCTCAAATTTCCCGGTGGAGTCTTCAGTAAATCTCAGTTTATGGTATCATTCCTTTCAAGTCTCAAATTTCCCGATGGAGTCTTCAGTAAATCTCAGTTTATGGTTTAATCCTTTCAAGTCTCAAATTTCATGATGGAGTCTACAGTAAATCTCAGTCTGTGGTATTATTCCTTTCAGATCTCAAATTTCTTAACGGGGTTCTCAGTAAATCTCAATATATGGTATGTTTCCTTTCAGGTGTCAAATTTCCTCTTGGGATCTTCAGTGGTACGAGTCTCCAACGACAGATGGTCTGAATAACTTCGTGTCTAGCCAATGTAACGATGGCACTAGAACTATAAGCTGCCATTCGCCGGACTGCAACGACACTGCGGCACCAAGAGCAGCTGGTCATGATGATGACGACGACGTTAACCAAACTTCACTTATGGCTGCTCATGCTGTGTTGTTTGGGACCAAGAGGTAAATAGCTGTTATCACAGTTGAGGCTGTTAGTAGCTTGGTATTTGTGCTCTATGGTTAACTCCATAATCAATCATGTATCAATACTGGGCAAGCCAAGATGGATGTGACTAGTGCGGAATAGCAAGAAAATAATGCGCTAACAGGAGAAAGGTGTTTACTATACTTGTATCTTTATCCAATTCATTAGAACACACAATATCAATGATTCTTGCCACATCCTCCTCCGAAACAAGGCCGCCAATAAATTGTTCTAGTAACAAATTTCAAACCGTATGGCAATCACAAACGTACCCCAGTTGAGGAACATGATTGCTTTTGTTAGGCCCCTTTGGCGTGCGAAAGGAAGTATCCTAGGCCAGCCAAGATACTGCGACTAACGTGGAAAAGAGAAAATAATGCAATGACTTGCGAGTGGTGTTCGCCATATCAATATCTTTGCCTCATTCATTAGCATACACGCAACTGTTAATTCTTGCCACATCCTCCTCACACACTAACAGATTTGAAACCGTGGATGGTGGCCCCTATTTTGTTTAGCTCCCACATCCGGTCTTCAGAAAAGACGCCACATTTCTAGCAAATGTCAGGTAGGTGTGTGCACCCTTCCACACTGCGACTGGCGTGCAGAAATCACACCCAACTTAAGGAACAGCTTTCCAAAAAATCCCACAACCTACTACAAAGCAGAAGAAATATCATAGATTCAACATTACATGTAAGCGTGATATTGTTTTCTTGAGGATACTGCGTCGGACTTTTTACACCTACCACCTTCACATAATGTATATGATAATATGGTATGTGCGGAAGGAGGATTAATTAAACAAACGAACAAACAAAGTAAAAAATCCAAGCAAATTTCTGGGATTGATGTCTAATAACTCTTCTTTCTTGATCGAAATACAACATTCTCTGACTTCAGAGAAATCAGTGAAGAGTGGCAATTCTGGGAATGTCGGAATTGCACTTGAAAAATCGGGATTTTCCCACGAAATTCGGGAGGTTGGCAGGTCTTAAGTTTAGCCACTGACGACCAACAGCCATTGCTGCATTTCCTTTCCCCTGATTGTGTTGTTTGGTCTTCTCTGGTCCTATTTTAAGTACGAAAGAGGCCGTCCCTCGGACAGCGCCATGGCTTTATCAACAGGCAAACCAAGATGTTTGCAACTAATGCGGAAGCGACAGGAGATATGCACTGACTTGTGAATGGTTTTTGCTATGCTAATATCTCTGCCTCATTCGTTAACATTCAGATCACCGTTGATTCTTGCCACATCCTCCTCCGACACAAGACGGGTCCCTCGAATATCGCATATAACATAGGATGTTAATTTGTACCAAAGGCAAATTTGAAACCACAAAAAAAAAAAAAAAAANAAAAAAAAAAAAAAAAAAAATGCCGCCATTGTGTGATCTTCCGACCAAGACTGCCAGGTTTTTTTTTTTCGTGCAGAGCCAAATCACATATGACAACAAAAGCCAAAAAACAAAAAAACCAAGCCAAACCATGTCTACAAAGGTAGAGGGAAATGCAAATACATTTGTATAGAAAGGTCTTTTTTAACCTAAAGTCTGTTGGAGCCAAAAAGAAGCAAAGGCCAGTCAGTTATTTGGGAGTCAAGGGAAAAAAGAGCCAAAACATCCGAAAGAGCCAAGGCAAGTCTGGCAACCCATAGGTTACAACTTGTACAATGTCTAACTCTGACTAAAGTCTAAGCTCCACCCACAATTATTTTAGATTCCGCTCATTGGCTGTCTGAGACTAGTGAGTCCACCATGAAGGAAACAAAAACGCACCCGCTGTCTTTCTATCTTTTCAGGTGACTCTCTGCAAGTGTTGAAGCGACCGCAAGATTTCCCCTTGCACGACTGTCTTTCTGAAGACATTGACCTCCTCTTTGTCGCGGACGCCGCAGTTGACGAACGTGAGTATGAAGCGCTGCGAACTCTCAGACAACCGAACGATGAACGTTTAAGGGGAACAGCTCACACCAACTTTACGAATATCACAGACCCGTCATCGGCACCTGATGATACGGAAGATGCAACAAGCGGCGGATATCCTGAAAGCAGCGGTGACCTCGTTAGCGGCGTGTCATCGGAGAGTTACAGGATACAAATGAGGCTTTTCTCCGCGATACTTGATATATTTACTGGGCCATGGGAGTCTGAACTCACCAGAGTCAGGGTAGCCTTGGCTGTATCCGTAGGCGAGAGCGATACCTTGCCGCTCTCAGATCACGTCAGGCAGAGATTCAACTTCACCACCTACAACAGCAAATCCGAGGCGATAGAGGCGCTTCTACGGGATAGTACTGCCCCAACCAGAGCCTCGTACCCATTTAGAGCAGCGGAGCAAGTCATGGCGGAGCTTGAAAACGGAGCCATGGGTGTCAGAAAAGACGCACAGCGCGTGGTGATCATCGTAGCCGACCACCACATTAACCTTGGGTCCCATCCTTATATGAGTAACGCCACGGCGCAAGCCTTTGCCTCGTCCGGCATCAAAATCATGTATGTTGTGGCCAACAATATCTACTATTATCTCATGCGAGCCGTGTTTCCTGAAAACACCCTACTCGTCTCCAGCTTGAGCTCTGATCCCTTCTGGAATCATAACATCCCTATGGCGCTGTGCTCTGCCTGCATGGGTGACTGGATCAACTACAGATCTTCAGGGAAGTCTATCACCCACTCCAGTGCATCGTGTTACCGACTGTCAACGAGACAGGAAAAAATCAACTGGCTAGACGCCTACGGCATGTGTCGGGCATATCCGTCAGATATAGTCTCCATTGAAACTAAAGAGGAACTGCTCAACCTCAGGCAGAAGTTGCCCACGAAAATCCATAAACTGATTAAGGACAACGGCGGTGTTGATTACTCTGATGAAGCCGGCTTTCACGTGGATATTTTCATCGGACTGCGACGCGAGGACAGAGAGTTTAAGAAGCATTTCCGTTGGGACAAAGGTCCGCCGCTCGTATATTCGAACTGGGCTCGAGGAGAACCATCAGGAGGCTACAGTAAAGCGTGCGTGGTGTGGAGGTTCAACCTGGATACCAAAGGCAAGCTCATTATCAACGTTACACAAAGCGGAAGAACAGAGGACGACTTCGTTGCGCTGGACAAAGCCACGATTGCAAGCGATGCTTGGTACACGGTGCCATGTGGCCACAGAAGTGCAAAGATGTACATATGCGAGATCCTACCATCACTTTATGGCAATAATTTTGATATTGAAGATAAGATTATTATGACCACTACAGGGAGTCCAAGCTGGTCAAGCGTCCACGCTGCCATAGATAGGGGCGAGCTTGGCATAGAGGCAGAAACTGACAAGGTCGGGTTTCTGCTGTCTGCTTCAGTCATGCTTGAAATGGAGGCGTCTGGAAACACAAACCGCGCGCTGCTCACCACTAAAGTCTACGACGCCAATGTGACGCTGGACCCTTCTATGCTGTTCTCATGCGGTGACAATCAACTGATTGCCTACAGCTTTGTGTGCGACAACAAACCCGACTGCAACAATAAGTACGACGAGAGTATATGTCTGTATCCTTCATGCAGTTCCGCCTCCATGTACGAATGTTTCTCTGGGCAGTGTCTTCCTAAAGAGGCCAAGTGTGATCTCTTCACAGACTGCCATGATGGTAGCGACGAAGTCAAGTGTCTGAGCTGTGACCATGGTCTGTGTCCGGACGGCAGCTGTCTTCCCAAGCACTGGTTTGCCGATGATGAAGTTGACTGTGCCGGCAACACGTTCAGCAGCGTGGAAGAAGAGATTGCATCTACACTGGATGACAAAATAGGAGACTGTGTGCTGATATGCAACAGGACGCAGTGCGTCTCGCCAGCCATGATGGGCGATGGTGTCGTGGACTGTCAAGGTCCAGAAGGACCTCTCGATGAGACCATTGGCAAGCTGGAGGCAACAACATGCCATGTCAACCACGGCAATAGCTCGGTGAGGTACAGAAACTGGGCTCCCAGATGTGTCTATGTCAAGGATCGCTACGGCGGAGTCACAGGGTGTTCCAATATGGCCCATTTGCAGGACTGTCAAAATTTCACGTGTGCCCCTGGGTATGTGAAATGCCCCGAGTCGTACTGCATTCCCATGCATTATGTCCGGAATGGCGTGATCGACTGCCAACATGGCGAAGATGAGATAACGTCGCCACTGGCTTGCCTGGGATACTTCAAGTGCACAGAGTCGCGGGTGTGTTTGCATCCTGACAACGTCTGTGACAATCACCCACACTGTCCCAAGGGAGACGACGAACTGAACTGCAACGTTTCCTGCAAAGATGGCTTTCTCTGCGTAGGCGGAGCCATTGCTCCCATAGACTACGACAGAACTGAACCCCTAACTGATCTGTCCTTCATTGATGAACGGACCCGGTACCTAGACTTGTCAGGAATTCAACTTTCCCGGACTTTCCCTATCGTCACACGAAATCGCTTGCAACACCTGGTGGCCATAAACTTTTCTGATTGTGGCATTGAAAACATTGAGTGTCTCAGTCCATCGAGTTGTGATCTCAGATCGGTAGCATGGCTTGACATGAGTAGGAATCTCATCAAGGAGATCCCAGCCAAGAACCTCTTCAGAGAAATGAATAACCTGCGGACGCTGAATCTGTCCAGAAACTACAATCTTGAACGGGTTCATGACTATGCGTTTGACATGCGAGGACAATCCCAAATAAAAGAATTAGATTTATCATTCACAAGCATCTCATGCTTATCTTACATGCATCTGGCATATCTGAAACGGCTGACCCATCTCTTTCTACAAGGGACGAAAATAGCAAATCTGGAATCTGCAATGTTCCCAAAGGACTACTGCCTCGAGGTGCTGGACCTGCGAAGCATACCTCTGAAGAGTTTTCACCCAGAAACCTTCAAAAACGTCACCATACTCTCAACGCTGTACACAGACAACTTTGAACTATGCTGCCCCCAAATCCACAACAGCGAGACCAAATCAGGAACGTGCCAGGCACCTAAAGATGCATTCTCGTCCTGTTCAGATTTGATGCATGAGGTCATACTTCGCCTGCTGCTGTGGGTCAACGGTTCTCTTGCCATCGTGGGAAATCTCGTGGTCATTGTCTACCGTCTTTTCTATGACCAGACCGTCCTCCACATGGCTTATGGTCACTTCGTAACACATTTAGGCATCGCTGACCTCATCATGGGCGTCTACCTGTTAATCATTGCCGCCGCCGACGCCCACTACAGAGGCACCTACGTTTGGAATGAAATGTCCTGGAGAAACAGTATTCTCTGCAAGCTGGCTGGCTTCTCCTCCACGCTGGCCAGCGAGACTTCTGCTCTCTTCATATTCCTCATCACCGTAGACAGATTCTTGGTGGTCAAGTTTCCCTTTGGCCAGTTCCGAATGTCCAACTGGGTGATGAAGTTCTGCTGCAGCGTGGTGTGGCTCATCGGTCTGACCATTGCCCTGATTCCACTCCTTCCTTCTTTGGCGCACTGGGGAACCTATACATCCAACGGCATGTGTTTGGGCCTGCATCTCATGAACACCCGGCAGCCCGGCTGGCAGTTTTCTGCTGCGGTCTTCATCGCCTTCAACTTCTTCCTCTTCATCCTGATCAGTCTCGGCCAGCTGCTCATCTACAGGGCGATGACCAAAGTTAGCATGGATACAGGTCTTCAGTCACTGCACCACAGACGGATCCACGACTTCACCATCGCCAGAAATCTCTCGCTCATCGCCATCACCGACTTCCTGTGCTGGTTCCCCATTGGGGTCACCGGACTCGTCGCCCTGCATGGCATCGATGTTGGAGTGGACACGTACGCCTGGCTCGTTGTTCTCGTACTACCATTCAACTCAGCCATCAATCCGCTTATCTACACGATCCCAGCCCTCAAGAGAAGGTGGAGGGAAAGGAGAGACAACCCACCGGCTCCAAATTCTTCTGGGAACTCAAAAAAGTAAAGGAAGGAGTCTCGTGCAACTCTGCGGCCGCTGTTCAATTTCGCTTTGAACCAGAACAAACGACTAATCATGCCAAAATTTGGACAATAGCAGTCCAATCTCTCTAGAGTGGCCTTTGTCACATTTTTTGGACCATGAAAGGCAGATGACCATCATATACAAGACGTTTATGTGTAGGCTTCAAATCTGTGCACATTACATGTAGGATCGAGAAATTTATATACTACACTGAAATGCTACAAAGAGGCCAAAACCATGGCACTGATTCTCTTTACTCATTCCTTGTTGAAGTGCGCAAATGCGCGGTACCGCATTTTCTTATCGATGCGCCCCGAAGCACTATATTTTGAAAACCTCGTTACAATAACAATAACAACAATAACAATAACAATAATAATTTTATTGAGCTCAAACAGCGTCTGCTGTATATGAGCAAACAGAACAGTAACAATTGTAAGCAGCACACTGTTCCGAGTTTGTTTTGTGCACTTCCATACTGCATTTTTACAGGTAACAGTAGTCGATGCGGTACAATGTTCAAATTTCCATTTACAACTCGAAAACTGATAATAAATGCGACTTGTAGCAAAAATGTAAAGTGATTTATGAGGAGTTATCGCCCTTTAAATGAGATGAAGAAGGCAGTGCAATGTTCACATTAATGTCCATTAACAGAACAACAAGTTGATAATAAATATGATTTGTAGCAGTTTTGTAGTGATCGTAGCAGAGTTATCTCTCTTTAAGTGGAACTGAGAAGGCACAGCAATACCCTCTCCCAGGGTGGAAAAGGGTTAATAAAACATCCAATATATATAAACACATAACATCATTACGAAAAGAAAAATTTGTCGACTGAAAGTAAAAAGAAAAAAAAAACAAACCTTATCACTCCTAGGACCCAATAATTTCCATACCGTTTCAAGCCCCTCTACATTCCAAGACCATTCTTTTTCTTATCTTTGAAGTTTGATCTTTACTGCAAAATTCCAAGAGCTGTATATTTTCCAAGACCAGTGAAAATAATGAAGCCAGTAGATTTGTGCATCATGGAATTAAAGTGTTACCTCTTTGTCGTTGTTTTGGAAGTTTCGCCCAAATCGCATCTTGGAAATACTCTATACTAAGATTCCCTAACAACTGGAAAAGACCTGCACCCCATACTATACCATGGCATACCAACAAAAGCCTCAAGTCCATACAACGGCTGGATCAGGATAATAAAGTAATGTAAAGTAAATAGTAAGTTTCTCACATTCCTCTTTGGATTCATCTTGTTCAAAGCAATCCGATTTACTGACATGTCCCGATCTATGCTTTGAACCAATAACTATCTAACTGTCTCTGTTGATGCTTCATGTCATAATCCACTATACTAGACGGAGTTTGGAAAAAAGACAGGATTGTTATGATCTTTTACGGCCACAAAAATGGCCGAATTCCTCATGATATTAAATACATATTAAATTTTGGAGTTTAAGATGAATAGTGATACTGTCATTAGTACTTGCCTAAACATTCGCAACAAAACAATACCAAAACTTACATATGACCTGATTTGTTTCTAACAAGACTAACACCCCATTTTATAAATGGGCAGGCAGGCAACGCACCAGCGGCGAAAAAATACCTAGCGCACCGAAAGACATCATAGACAAATGCATTAAACTCCATGAAAAAGTTGGACGATTGGCGAATCGGGCGGATTGAAAAGATCTATCGGAGATTGTATTTCGTTGCTATAAACATTCTTTTGTTAAAAAAAGAGGTAAAAAATAAAAAGGATTGATGTGTATAGTTACTTTTTGTGTATTTTTCTACGAATTTAGGTGAAAACCGCATGTTTTTACGTTACGTAGTTCTCAAGAAATCTGTGACACAAATTTGGCTGAAGCGTCTTAACCCTTGTAAAGCGAGAGTCACCTCTGTTTGCAGGGCCCTGCTACTCCACTAAATGCAACGGCTGAAGTAATTTGCATCTTTGTCCTGACAGGAAACACAGGAGCTCGAATTTGTATGGCTGCCTGAGAATCGGTGGGGAATGTTGGTGGAGGGAGAGATGGGGGAAAGGGGGGNAAAGGGGGGGGGGAGGGAGATATCTTGAAGGCAAGTTTTTTACTGACATCATTTATATCCTGATCTTTATTTTGAACCAATCAGTGAAACATGATCATGCGGAGAAAGAGAAAGCGCAACAACGGTCACATGCTAGCTAATATTAAAAACAACCCTATATGACAGCATGGGCATTATACAGTAAAACTTCGAAACTTCAAATCTCAGTTATTCAAATAGTCTGCCTACTTACTATAATGTGCTGATCATGGGTCCCTTATTTTCTTTATCAAGGTATACCCAAGAACTTCATCATCTCATGTAAACTTGAAATGGTCAATTTGTAACCTGAAATTTGAGACTGTGAGGTCCTGCAGCACATACGAGTATCTTTCAGCCAGTCAAAATAAGGTTTAAGTCGCTTTTTCCCAAATCAAGCTGTTAGTATAATGTAAATACCTAATGTGTATACTTCCATTAGATGAAAACATTTTTGAGCTAGCATTATTCTGGTTAGTTGTTTGAAGTGGCTGGAGATCACCTTCATGCAATAGAAAATTTTGAAAAAAATCATGACTGAAGACCAATTTTCTATTATACGAGTCATCTACCCTGCCTCATATTTCACATTTGCCCACAAAATTAATATTCTAAATACCGAAATGATTTTCCTCTCGATTTCTTCATCAAAAAGTTTATGTCATATTGGCCCAAATCACCATCTGAGCCTGTATTATCTACGTGACATACGCCTCATTCTGATCGACTGTAGGACAATCTGACTAGCACAGTGATGCCCAATAGCAGAAGTTTCCAACGTTTCCGATCTGGCACTCCATACGTCATATACTAAATGCTTATCAAATGTGAGCAAGATAGGTCAGAAAGCCATTTGCACTTTGTCTTGTGCATACAGTCGGAACAACAAAGCTTAACCCTCTAGTGCCCACTGGTCCATATTTGACAACCCAACTTCAAGGGTCCAGTATGGAGTGGTCCAAATATGGCACAGATGTTTCAGTGCCTGGAGGTCCAAATTTAACCCAAAATTTTTCACAATTTAAATATTGACATTGTTCAAAATCAATATTTTATATGTATTTTGGGTGGCATTTGAAGTGTGTATGTGAATTTTCAGAATCTTCCTACCAGTATTTCTCTGCCTGGGCACTAGAGGGCTAAGAAAGATAAAACTAAGTACAGAGGAGTTTGCAAGAAGTGAACTCGCCTGATGTGAATATTTTGGTTGAAGTAAACTTGTGCTGAGGTCCAGTGCTATTTCTTCCATATTTTATGTGAATGAAATCAACTACCCTGCCCAGATTCTTGCTTAAAGTGAGCTCTGAATAACGGAGTTGTGGGCCTTTGTGTGCATTTATGACCAAAATCATAAAACCCATTCTTGGCTCACAGCACCTTTGCCCCTATGTTTAAAAGAACTTGATAACATCGGTTTGTCAATGGTCAGGAAGGTGGATGGGGAGGGAAGGCTGTGACTGTTGAGTCAGTTGAAATATCTTGTGCACTGTTGACTTACCGCAAACTACACACACATACAACAGCACACATTCTTAACACTCGTAGTGTGAGATATACTGGGCCCAGTCTCCTGCTGGCTGTGTGACCACTATTACGGATAATGACCATTGCACATGACGTTGCCTGCCAGCTGACCAGCTGACACTGGGCTGCAAAATTCTACCGCTGCACCCAGTGTTGGGCAAAGAGATGCGAATATAGGCCTATTCTATTGAGCATTTCAAACATAGCAAAGGGATAGCAAAGTAAATTCTATGATAGCATCATGAGGGTTAATCCCCCCCCTTCCCCGTTTTTTAAAAAATATTTGCAAGTGATGCTCCATTCATAAAGATGTTTATAAGAACAATGTTATGTGATGTAGAAGTTATTTCCCCTGAAAAACTGATTTTAAAGTGAATTCCGGTTGATGTTGGACACTTTCCGCTGGTCTCATGCAGTTCACTTTAACAAGACTGGACTCCATTATATGATACTGGACTGAATTGCAGAAAGAGGGAATAAGGACTGATCTTTGCATATTCCTTGACAATAAACCAAATTACACTAGAACTCTGTTATCACAACCATTGCTGAACACAATCCTCTGCCGAGCACACTTCCATTCAACAGCCTCAACTGCTTTGTTTCTTATGAGAAACACTCTGGATAACACAAACCTCTTCTGATAACACAACCTAAGAGGCTTGTTGCAAAGGGTGGGTGTTTATCAGAGATCCATTGTATTGTAGGTATTTGAAAACAGGATGTAAATAATATAGGGCTAGATTCAGCTATGATATCACCACACTCATTCCACATTTGTGTAAGTCATTTTTTAATGATTTGAGTTGTTAATATTAATTTGATCTTCCATATTTTATCTTCATTACTAGGATAAAAATATATGTAATATTCTGATTTGTTTCATATCCCAAATTTACAAACTAAACCACATCTGCCTGACTGTTTTGCTTTAAGCAACAGGTTGAGAACACTTATTCCTCAAAACCTCAAAAACTGACATTGACAAATATGGGATGAGCATAATGATATGTAGCATTCTAGTATTTTGTGCAGACTGCTGAAAACAGCAGTGTCATTTGTATGCCACAGTTCTATCTCCTGACTTTCTCAAAGACGTTGTATCCCTCCTAATGTTAAAGGTACTGTATACAGTCCCCTTTCAAATTTTGAAACAAAAACTCAACTTACCTAATTTTATGCTTGTTCAACTCCTGAATGTAATCGGCTTCAGATGGCATAAGAAATAAGAGTGACTGCCCCTTGGTTCCTGCACGAGCTGTACGACCAACCCGATGGATGTAGTCAACCGTTGCTCCTGGTGACGTATACTGGACTATCCAATCAACATGTGGCAGGTCTATACCTCTGGCTGCCACATCCTAGGAAATAAATAAACAAAATGAAAATGAATTTCAATAAATGAGTGAAAAGAACATTTGTGTTTATTCATAAAATATCAGCCCACCCACCAACCTGCTAATCAATCAATCAATAAATAGATCAATCAATCAAAAGGGGCGGATGCAAAAATGTATGAAGTCATCATTGTCGAATGCAGAACATCAACATACAAAGAGATTTATGGACACCTATAGTTTTATATCCCTTGTAGTGACTTGCTCCTGCAGAAACATCTGTCAAAGAAAATCACCAACTCTAGATATCTGTACTAATGAAGCATTTCTTCAGAGTCCCCAATTCAACAGATGATCACCTCTCAATCCTAGACAGCTTAATTGTCTTCCGTGCCAATTTGGGCAAAAATCGACATATCACAGACCTGGATGTCTTAACATCTTATAACTTTTCAGCACTGTTTTACCTCCATATGGACACAACAATCTGCATTTCTTATGTTAAACAGTTTTATCTCATGAACCAAAAGTTATGGGACATCAAAACTTTGTTTCTCACAAACAAGTTGGTGGCACTTGAGACAATTAGGCTCTTAAGGGACAATCTGTGTTTTCAAGAGGGTTCAAACTGTAAAACTCCTAAAACAAAGATCTGTTGAATTTTGTATCTGAACATTAGAGAACTGGATAATAACAGAAATGCACATATGACAGAGAAATCTGGGAAGTCATTTCCTCTAACAACAAACTGAGAGATTTAAATTACTCACCGTGCAGAGCAAGACCCCACTTGTTGCTTCAGAAAATTCACTGAAAGTTTGTGATCTGTCCTGGTGTTAGAAAGGAGAAGAAAGAAAAGAGATGAATAAATGAAAATGAAAATAAAGACTTTTGTTTACTCCCTAATTGTTATACATCACATTCATACTACAGAAAAACACAGAATAGTATACATTATACATATATGTACACAATGTCACAAACAAACCTCATAACAAAGCCACTGCTAGTTTTTGTAGTGCAGCGTCCCTGTCTCCCTAGCTCTAAAGCCAGGTAATCATTCACATCTGAATCAAGTGGAGCCATGAGAGTTAAGTGTCTTTCCCAAGGACATCATAATGCAAACTGTCTGGCCTAGGAGGTGAACGCACAAACTCAGACCTAAAAGCCTCCAGTTTTTGAAAACTACTCACATTACCACATTACCATGCTACCTCCTCCAAACGTATCACATATGAAATTTTGGTCAAATGATCATTTGTGGAAACAAAGTGAACACTACCTATCACTGATCTTTGTGGCATTAGGTTCTGGCAACCACATTCAACAGGCATAAAAGTTTTGATACGAATCTATAGATAGGGCCTGTCATCATAGAGATAATGGAAATAATGACTGATATCAAAGCATTACTAATAAGACATTGATTATATAGTAAAGAAACCCACTAAACAGGACAGATGCAGAATACATCAGAAGAAAAAGTGAGGCTTATCTAACATACATGCACAAATAAAGATTGTACATGAAATAGTACACAAAGAACAGAAGAATAAATAAGAATAAAAGAAAAAGAGATCGAAAAAAAAACAGCTGCCTGACCAGGGATCGAATCAGAGATCTTCCTAATGTCCCTTGAATGTTCTGCCGACTGAATCATCAAACAGTAGGTAGAATGTGGTCACAGATTTGAGTCATCCAGCCAGGACAACTAAAGTCTCAATCTCTGAGACAACATGAACAATACATAGAAACTAAATGATTTCATTTTTAACACTGTGTCTGACTTAGGTAAGCCTAGACACACCATTAAGAAAGAAAGCCTCACTGAATGTATTTACTGTTTATAGTGTGATCTTTCCAGTACATTATTCACCCCTGGGATCTTAAGGTACTGTTGAGAGTAAGGATATCATTGATTAACTCATTCACTACGACGAGCCGACTCATCGGCGCGACGTCTTACACGTCGCTACGACAAGCCGATCAGTCGGCTCTGTGAATTCTCTACAAAATATCATCTAGTCCACCTTTCTAACTAAAATATCCATGTTTACACCGGAAGTTATGTTGATGAAGCGTCACTCGCGGTTGGTTTGATCGAACTGAGGGGGGATGGGACTGGGTAAACGAAATGCTATGGTTGATTCTGACACGACCCTTCTGAAAATTACGTAAAATTGGAAAAAAAATTACGTAGCGAATGAGTTAAAAATGCAGAACAGGGCAACACTGAAGATGAGATACTTACATTATCACAATGACAGACATTACTGTTGATTCTGGTTTACACTTTTTTCTCAGCTGTTTATTTCACTGAGTGGTAAAACAAAAACTAATGTGAACAAAAGAATAATACTTTAAGGGCAAGTGCGGCACCCTGTAGGGGTAAAATTGGGTAAAATTGTGTAAAATGAGTTTAAGGCAGTTTTTTAATTAGCAACATGTCCTTTATCAAATCCTGAAGTTATTTTCATGATACCTGTCTCAAAAAGTGTATTTTGATGCAAAAGGAAATGACTACCCTTTATCAAATGCATCTATCGGGTAATCTTTATCGTCAATTATCTCAAAATCACAGTTTTCGTCACTCTATCCCTTCAATCTGACTTTCTTCTGGTCCAATTTACATAAAATTTTGCATAGCAACTCTCCAAGCCCCTGTTTTGAGAATGTCATGGGCTTTTTTCGATATCTTGTGTTTTGGGTGTTTCTTTCAAGTTTTAAAGTTGAAAATTTTCAAAATTTTCAATGTTTCTTTATGACATTTTTAAAAAAATTATTAAAAAAAAACTATCCAAGAAATCAAAAAAAGCCCGAGACATTCTATTTTAAATAAAGTGATCTTTCAAATGAAAAAAAACATCAACATCCTACCATGTATTGTTCTCCAGATCGAAGGGTTCAAAGTTATGCAAAAGTCATCCATATTTTCCAATAGGGCAGCCAAACAAATGGCGCTTCCATAGCAACGGAGGGAGGAAATTGCGAAAAACCCCAGTTTATCTTCCTTCCTGGCCCTACGTGACCCATTTTTCACCCCAAAATGACAAAGTTCCCTTTATTAATGAAAATCACCTAGTTCTGCCGCACGTCCCCTTAAGTAGAAGTTATAGCGAGAGAAATATCACAGAGATGATTCTGCAAGTCGGGATGCTCAGTGGGTTTAACAGAATGAGGTGAAAAAAAACAACTTTTCTTACTTTTTGAGCCATCTCCCCATGAAGTTGGAAGATCTTCAGACCTTTACTTTTGCTGCTTCTCTTTGACATTTCTATACTCCCATCTTCATCTTCACTGCCATCATCATCATCATCATCGCTGTCCCCCACATCCTCAACACCAAAAGCCAGTTTTGTCAAAGTCTTTTTAATATCTCGACGACACAGGAAAACTTGGGAGAATAACTTGGCATGAAACTCCACCGAGTCTTGTGTTGATAGAAACACAACCATTTTGCTGGCTGGTCTTGAATACTGCAAAAAAACAATGGGTCAGATCTTAACACCATGAACATAAACTTATCTAATCAGGTAGAGCCCCGAATTGCATATCCATCAACACTTCCATCCCTAAACCTGGATGTATTGCCACAAAAAAATGTGTTCTGCGGAATCATTTCTGTTAGGAACTTAACTAAGATTTTTGGATGGGCTTGCTAAGATGGGACAGCATTAGACTATCATTCTATCAGTTAACTGCAACTAGACTTGAGTGGGGAGTGAGGGAACACAAACTGATGCCCACACAGGGTAGAGTAAATAGGGAATGGCTCAAGAAGACAAATGCAGAAAGAACATTAAGAAAGAAAAGAAAGTGAGGTAGTGAGATATGGTACAGAGAGAACATGAAAAAAGGAAAGAAAGTGAGGTAGTGAGATATGGTACAGAGAGAACATGAAAAAAGGAAAGAAAGTGAGGTAGTGAGATATGGTACAGAAAGAACATGAAAAAAGGAAGGAAAGCGAGGTATTGAGATATGGTACCCACTGCCTAAAGAGGGAAGGGCTCAAGAAGATAATTAATGCAGAGAGAACCTAGAAAAGGAAAGAAAGTGGGGTGGTGAGATGTTGTACCCACACACTCATTGTCAGCTACAAACCAGGTAGACATCATTTTAAAGAAAATCACTCTCCCTGATTCTAAGCTGACGACAAAGCGATGGATGTTGATACACCGGTTGTGGGTTCAATTCTCACTATATCACTTTCTCTCTTTCTGTTTGTCTTCCTTTTAGCGTTTCCCTTATAACCCTAGCCTGTGTTAGCATCTGCTTCTGTCCACTGACTCCCCACTTCTGTTCCTTAGTGCTCCATGACCATCTTATACTACTGCTATACTTGCACCACAACATCAAAGCTGCACGCAGGTATTTGCACAGGTTTCTACTATACATGGTGATGTACAAGTGAAAGGTAATAAATGACCAGACAAACTAGAAAGATATGCAACAATCATTAAAGGATACCTGTTTCAGAAACAGACTATTAAAAAACTCGAAATGAAGCGGGCAGTGAAATCATACATACTACAATAAATAAGGAAACAAGGAAAAAAGAAAGGAGGAAAAATGCTAGTGGCCATGGAAAGTTCAGGGATACTAAAATGAGACGATGGGCACAGCATTCATCACATACTGAAAAACAACAGAACCCCCAATCTGAGGGGATTCCAGGAGAACAACTGGACAATTTAAGATAGTGGGATATTTAAGGTCAAGAGGTAAATTTAAGGTGGTATCCTACCCTTTTATTGTAGATTGTAGTGTATGCCTGTGAAGCGCATGCCTTATTCTAATTCAGTATAGTCAGTGTGCTAAACAGTGAACTTTTTCCTGTTATGGGTGTTGATTCTGGGAACACTGTATTGCTAAATACAGTTTTTACTTCATCTCCAAATTTCATATATACTATGTGTCTGAGACTCATTAATGAACATAGTGACATATAGCAGTTTTCAATATTATGTCTCAAGAATACATCTGTGCATAAAACCAAGGGATTTGGCCATGAATAAAAGACATTACAAGAATTCAGCTTCAAAAAATAAAAACCCATTGTTTTCATAAACATTAATGTGTCTTAAATACACGTGTCTTATTATGAAATCTAGTGATTAAGTAGCAACTGTATTTTGAGATCATCCTCTCCTAAGATGAACATCCATAACAGGAATAAAAAAGGGCATTGTGTAGCACTTTGGAGCAGAACTTGACAGGCAAAATATACTGCATTAGAAAAGGGCATTGCACATCACAATAACACTGCAACCCACAATACCGGGGTAGTCAACACTACATGTGTAGAGACCTGTGCCTACACCTGCAGCTTTGATGTTGTGGTGCAAGTATAGTTTTAATAGAATTTGGGACCCAAGCCTTCTGGTGAGATTGCAAGGGATTAAAAACATTGATTTCCGTTGTAGCTGATTCAGTAGATAGCAGGTCACAGACATAAATGAAGCTTAGAAAGGATGTATGATCTTACTTTACATTTCCATAAAATAAGACCAGCAAGTGTCACAAGGCGGAGCTTGCAAGGAGTGATGATAAAATACTGCTTCAGCTGGGAGGGGACAGTGAATGAGTCATCACTCTTGATGAGCTTGTCGGGGTCGCTGAGTGAAGGAGCTGGATCTGAATGCTGACGATGGGCGGAGCTTGATTTGTGATTGGCAGTCTTGGTACCATCAGTTACACTGATGTGTTCTGGGTCATTGAGAGTGATACTGGAAAGTCTTTCAACACCTGCAAAAAGGGAACACTTTCAATGTAATTTTTATGCAAGAGAAAAAAAGATGTTCTGCCTTATGACAAAGTTGATTAAGCAAACAGAAGTTTAGAAAAAATATTTGAATTTTTTTATATCTTCCCTGAGCTTCAGCAAACTTTTGTTTTCTTCACACCATTGTGGTCCTAGATAGTCCTTTCAAAATTTCTTGCAGCCAGTTAAAATGAAGCTTATGTTGTTGCACTAGGAACTGAAGTATCAGCTCTGATGGCGAATAGGCTTATCAGATAACATGCTTTTCTTTGTTTGCTGAGAATGATAGTGAAATCATTTGTATACAATTCTGTACAAAATAACACTGAATTTTGTGGGCAAATGATACATAATTGTGGGTAAATTTGAATTTTTGTGAGGCATATAAAATAAATAAATAGTATAAAAAAAAACAGGAAGAAAAAAACAGTACAAAATTATTCATCAATCACAATTTTCTCTGAATTTTTTTTTTCCACTGCATAGGATGACATTCTGCCACTTGATACAAGTATATCTTGTGAAAGAACAGTGTAAAGTCACAATTTTTTTTTTCATCTAATGAAAGTATGCACATTAAGCTTTCATGTTTTACCAATAACTCAATTTAGCCAAAAGCAACTTAAACCTCATTTTTTACTGTGTGCAAATCTAATGTTTATAGGTTAAAAAAAAGTGGACTAAGGTAATTTAGAAGACGAAGAAGAGGAAGAAAAAGTGAAGTATTTTGTATATTCTTGATATGAAATTTGTCTTAGCAGCTGATTTAGAATACAATGAACAAACAGACATACACAGAAAAATGCGCTTAAATAACTGTCAGTTACACTATCATACAGATTAATTATATCTAGTCAGTATAATCCTTCCCCTCTTCCATATCCTCCATTCCCATATTTCTCCCCTCTCCTACACCCCTCTACCCCTACACCCCACACACCTCCACACAAACACCCACCATGTATCCACTCCTCTCCCCCAACACACACACAAACACACATATATGTGGACATACCCACCTATGCATGCACCCACATATACCCACCCCCACACGTGCATGCACTCACACACCCACATCTCATTTGCTCACCCACACACACATAATATGCACCCACCCTACACACCCATCCCTACAAATACATCCACTGCCACATGCACACAAGAATCACCCACACACATGCACGCACACACACACCCATCCATCCACCCATGCACACCTGTCCCGCTGATGTAAACCAGTTACCTTCTGACAGTGTGGCTGACAAGAGGACAGTCTGTGGGGGATCAGGGCACTGGGATTTTAGTGCATTTATTATCTGAGCCACATCTCTCTCATAGCCAAGCTCCAACAGCCTGCAACACACATCAATAATGATAATATTAATATAGTAATAATCATAATCACAATGCAGTCGACTCCGCTTAATCGTCACTTTCGCGTAACTGCATCTTTTCCCAGAGAACCAAATTTTTCCTATATAAAAGTCACTGGATAATCGCAACTCACTCCGGATAATCACAACTCCTCCGCGGTCGTAAATCAAAGATCAGTGGTAGATGATTTACAATTGATAAATTAATATGGATAGGGGGTCAATCCTGACAGCGGCATCCTACTCTTTATTGTCTGCCAGGCTACTGCGAGGTGACAAATGAAACAGGCCTCGGTGATCAAACATTCGTAGGCTACTACACCGTCCCGAATTTGGTAACTTGAGGGCATCAACGCAGTGACTGAACCATCTCCTCCCATTTGCATTAAATAGCTACAAATACCAGCATTACATAATTGCAACTCCGCTTAATCACAACTTTTTCCGTTATCCACGACCAGAGAAGTTGCAGTTAAACGGAGTCGCCTGTAATAATAAAAAAGTGCATTTATATTATTACATACAGCTCTTAGACACACCAGGAAGAGCTTATGAGTTGTATTCCCTTGTACTTATCAGACATTTCCATATGTCTTACTTCACTGGTTTATACAGGTTACACATGCGCATTAATTTTGAAATCACTCGAGCTGGACTTAGCAGTATCGGTGATCTATTTATCTTTTTACTCTCCCTCTCAAGGGCCCAGTGACCTTAGCTGTGGCCGGTACTAATGCCTTTGTCACTCCCCTGGCCAGTAAGAAAACGAATGTTTTAGTTAAATTGGCTAAATTCACTGAAGTTGCGTTACAAACAGTCCAATAACATGTATATAGCTATTAAGTATTTAGAAGAGAACAGAAGTGTAAGGACTGAATGATTATTAGTAAAAGTGAGTGTTACATATTATTGTTAAGTGTGAAATGTATGAGAACGTTGTGAATGCACGTGATTGTAACAATGCATTGTGAACATGTGTGATGTTAGTAGCTGTAGTGCTTAAAATGTCATGTGCTGTCCCGTTGCATATTGTATTTTGCCCATGTGCCACGGCTGTGGTCTGGGCTTATTTTGTTAAACTTGTTAAACGTGTTTAGGTTAAATCAAGCAGCACTATTTCGGGTCCAATTTGGCTGCCGGTAAGTAAACCCCCATTCTCTTAAAATAGCCTGAGGCCTCAACTGGCAAAACAAAACCCAACACCTTTACTTGTCATGGGCTATTAAAAGCATCCTATTTTTTTTAGATCTGATGCTTATCTCTATTACTGGTGAGTGGAAACAGCCAATGAAAATTAGGACTTCAGTGATGGCAGTCGACAGTACATAGTAATATATATAGCAAAACGATCTGGGTGTATGTAATCTGAAGAGCTCTCCTATGTTTAGGCTAATGAAATCATAGAAATCTGGTGACACAAACACTTCGAAAACAGGACAAAGCGAAGGATTAACAAATTAATATCAAACAACTTAACCACATATCTTTGTTAATGCAATGAAGCCTTTGTCAGAATCTGTTTCAGTGTTTGTAAATGGATATGTAACAGAATGTTTTGTTCATCTCACAAAAACAGAAATAAACACTGCACTGCAACACTTTTTCAATAACAATCCTTTTGAACCAGTTCCCGATGAACAAGATATATATAACCCATCTCATTATATTTCACTGTCCAGATGGGGATGGAGGACAACGTTTGTCAATACATTATGAACGATATGGAATTTTGGCACAAACATAGAAATAGAATGACACGGAAGTTTTAACATGCATGCCATACTTATTTATTCTATTTACACAAGAATCTTTTCTCACAGTTCTGGCACCCATGCCCCCCCGCAGCATTAATATCAAACAGTAATTTTCCCCGCCCCCCNNNNCTGTTTCTTAATTCCCCGCCCCGCCCCTTTCCCCTACGCCATCATAAGGAAGAAAAAATATGGCTTATAATTGTTGCAGTTTTGAAGCCGATAGGACGGTCACACTCTGGCTTTTAGAGTAGGAAAGCCGGCGTCTAGTCTTCTCGGATAAGGACGAAAAACTAGGAGGTCCCATGTGCACGTTGCGCACGTTAAAAATCCCTTGGCATTTTTAAAATCGTGAAAGAGTAGGCCTAGCGGCCGCTGTCCGGGAAAATTGATAGGAAAATTCTACTAAAAGACTTTAACAGTAACCATGAGGGCGTAATATAGCCGTAATCGTGCTGACACGCCGTAAAACACAAACTCAATCAATCAATCTTTGGAGTTCATGAGTTGTTGGAAGTACTGGGATGATAACACAAAATAAAATGCTACATCAGATGAAAAATTATTATTAATATTATTAAAATGCATTCGCCGTGCATCTGTTGTAGCTTTTAGCTTTTTGAACACGTTATGATGGGAAGACGTCCCACTGCGACAAACTGATCCAATGACAGATGGGCACTTGATGTCCCAACTGTGTACACGAGTTTTGATGTCGATACAGATCTTCCTAGATCAGTTGGGAGTCGCATCGTCAGTCACGACATGACTATATCAAAGGGCAGGGTGCTCTTTGTAGTTGTCCATGGGGGGGTTGTCTAGTTCACAGTAAGCAAAAATATTAGATGTGAGTGCGCAGTCTCAATGTGGTTAACACTGGAAAACAACGTTGGTAAGGTAACCGAAAATGACCGGAAAGAGATCGCA
>JAWQUT010000417.1:163221-182558 GCA_033807755.1 Ellobium chinense | reverse complement strand
CTTGTGCTTAGATGGGCATCGACCATTGGGAGAACATAGCTCCGCAATCGCGCGGCGGTTTAAAGAATATGAGAGTGTGCGTTTAATGCATGCATCACATTGGACATATCGTAGCATCAATTTGGTTTGAATATCTTTGAGTCGAGTGAGGCGTAATCTTAGATATTTAGATACAATAGGACCCGAGCGCTCTTGGGGTTCTCTGAGAACAATCGTAGTTTAATATGGAAACTACAGGACGCCGGGGAGATATTCTACATCAAAAGGTATAAGTTAAGTTTGGTAAACATTATTGTTCTCTTCAAAAACTGTATATTATAAATGTTCTTGCCCACTAACACCAGATCAGAGAGCTGCATTACCGTGCTACAGCGATCTTGCGAGTGTGACACAGAGACAGAGAGAACAATGTAAGTCATATCAACATATCATAGTTTTATCACAATATCGACGGTCTTCGCATATAACCGACCAAGCTGCTTTACGTCATATATGAATTTGGCTGGCCCTATGTGAAGACCGACGATATGCTGCCTTCTAATTCTTCTTTTTCTGCGTTCCTCTCTCTTGCTATCAACCTAGGCCCGACCATGAGGGCGTATGTCTTACGTAGGTCAGCGAGATTTCGGCAGTCTTTCTCTCAGCTTGTCTTCACCGTAGACAAGATTAGCTCTCTCAAGGTTGTGAGTATTCTTGGAGGATGCGTTGAGGTGGTATGTCTGATCTTCAGTGCAACTGACGGAGGTGCAAAGAGGTCTAGTGCTGAGTGGTGCAGATGAGCTGAATTGTCTCCCAGTGTCTCATCCACTGAGAACTTCACATTATGCATCACAATATTGCAAATGAAATCCATAATAAAGCCATTGCAATTCACTGCATTGCAACACTTGGGTTTCAGTTCTAAAGCCACGTTGTTATTCAACGTGAATCAAATGGAAACATAGGAGTTATGTGCCTTCCCCAAGGGCACAGCAAGATGTAACCGTCCGGCCTGCCAATCGAACTCACAAACCTTGATTTGACATTCTTCAGTCTTCTGTACAGCCAGACGACCCCTCTTGTAATTTGATCACTGAGAATGGGAGACTGACTATCTTAGAACGAGTGAGATTTGCGTCATTAGGAGTCGCCACTGGTATCCATTTGAAAATATGGATCACCTGATACGTGCTCTTTTTTTTTTTTTCATCTTATCGTTGCCACGGTACACTGTTCTATCATCAAAAACCACATTTTGTCAGGACAGCGATATGAAAACTACCACGTCTTCAGACGTTGGTTTTAGTCTAACGCAACGTAACATTTGTTACATCCGTAATTCACGTTATTAATTTTTATTCCTAATTCTCTTTTCAAAAATGACTGATAATTCTTCTGCAGACAGTTTCGATGTAAACAGGTGTTTTGTTTCTCACCTACTGCCACTAGACAGCTCGCAGAAAGAACGGACACCTGCCAAATCACCTGACACTTACACTTAAAATCGCGCCGATCGAAGAACAAGCAAGAAACCAGGAAGTGCTCCGTGGATGTACACCAGTTGTGGCATCTCGCACCTACAACCGAAGTCCTGTTAGAAACGTAGAAGTTTTATGACTGGTAATAGCAGGTGGGGATTCATCGTTTTGAGTATAGGAAAATAGGTCTGATAAGTGATAGACAATGTCTAGTCCCACCCACACACACTGGTTGATGATGATGGAGCATTTTGTGGTGCGATAATTGGGAGCGACTGTGGAAAAGAGTCCCACCCACTAAAGTGATGTCCATGGCATAACTCTGAAACTATGGCGTTTTCGCCTGTGATGTTTGGACACATAAAACTATGGCATAAAAGGGACAGATTAATGCCAATAACTCAGATTATGAAAGTGTGACAATTCATCAATTTGTGGTGGCAATGATGATTTATTCTGCGCTTTCCAGAGGCAAAATTTCTGTCGCTAGTCTAATATCACTGGCAGCGTGGCCGTGCGGTTTGTGAGTCGTACTCAGAAACTGAAGACTTTCAAGTCTAAGGTTTATGTGTTTGCCTCGCGAGCTGGGCGGTTTACGTTGTAGTGTCCTTGGGAAAGACACTTCGCTTCCATCTCCTCACTCGACTCAGGTGTATGACATTGTAAAACAATTTCCCTACGGGGTAAATAAAGTCGTATTTATTTATTATTATTTTATTTATTTAAAGTTTACCTCTAATACTCCAACAGATTTCACTTATAAAATTTGATTTTCGTACTGGTTTCTCCAGATTAAAGTTTGTGAGACTGTAATGAAAAAAAATGAAAAACTTTCCACAGCAACATGTTCAAGTTCATGTTCCTACTCTCGCTACTTGCCTTCGTTCTGGGAGACTTTCAAGACGCAAAGACAGCAGTATATAAATACATGGATTCAAATCACGACGGAGCGCTCACACAGCAAGAATTTGTTCCCGTTGTCCTGGTATCCATCCATCCATCCATCCATCCATCTACTGATCCATCCTTTCAGTTATCCATTCATCCATTGAATCAGTCAATCAATCAATCAATCAATCAATCAATCAATCAATCAATCAATCAATCAATCAATCAATCAAGCAATCAATCAATCAATCAATCAATCAATCAATCAATCCACCCATCCTCCACCCACCCATCCATCCACCCATCCAACATACACCCACCCTCCCTTCATCCCTTCATTCCTCCATCCATTCATCCATTCTCCATCCATGCATCCTCCCACCTATCCATCTATTCATCCATCTCTTCAGCTATCCATTCATTCATCCACTCATCCATCCATCCACTCACCCATCCATCAAGCCATCTATCCATCCTTTCTTTCACCCATCCATCCATCAATCTATCCATCTGTCCATCCATCCATTCATCCATCCATCGATCCATTCATCCATCCATCCATCCATCCATCCATCCATCTACATATCTATCCTTAACTTATTTCTCCAGGCTCTCAACAAAAACTTAGACAGCATCATCAGCAAAGAGGAGTTCATAGCGGGCATGCCAGAACTTTCTGAAATAAAAGGTAAATACATGAGATTCAATCTTGTCACACGGCTGTCAATTTATGATGTCATTCAGTACCAAATAATGTTGCTGCGAAATCAAGTCCAGCCATGAAATGTTCTACTGACTGATTTCCTGACTATAGTAAAGGGTAAGTTTCCTTCGTGATAATAGAACCACTTTTCGTGTTGCGTATAAACATATTTCTTTATCTTAAAATTCAGGCTTAACTAAACTTAAATAGTACATGTATCTGTTTGGATGACTTTACACTGATACAGCTGGATGTTGGGGTTTTTTGGTGTTGTTATTGTTGTTTGCTGTTAACTCTAGTCCTTTTCTCTTATACCAGGTTATGAGGAAGATCTTTATAAGTTTTTTGACCGAGATGGTGATGGTGTTTTGACCCTTGCGGACAATCTGGCTGAGCTCGATACTAACCATGATGATGCACTCAGTTTGGAGGAATTTCTAGCATAGGTATCATAAGCTTTTTAATTAGGGTATTCTTAAAGGGTACACGCGCCTAAGCGTTTTGCTAAACATTACTATGTACTGCCGACTAGCGTCACTCCAGGCCTAGTTTTCGTTCTCTGTTTCCACTCACCAGAAATCGAGATCAGCATCTGTGGCCATATGCATAACCCATACGTTNACAATCTGGCTGAGCTCGATACTAACCATGATGATGCACTCAGTTTGGAGGAATTTCTAGCATAGGTATCATAAGCTTTTTAATTAGGGTATTCTTAAAGGGTACACGCGCCTATGCGTTTTGCTAAATATTACTATGTACTGCCGACTAGCGTCACTCCAGGCCTAGTTTTCATTCTCTTTTTCCACTCACCAGAAATCAAGATCAGCATCTGTGGCCATATGCATAACCCATACGTTACTTTACATATTGCATCAATTACAGTGAAGACTGCTAATGTTTTGGGAGTTTCCCCTGATTATCGCAATGCGTTAGCTAACATTTTGGTTATGCATATGCCCTATGATATTAAAAAAAACAAAAAACTTATTACTTTCAATAGGCCATGACCAGAAAAGTTTTTTGCTTGTCTCCTCGTTTGACCCACCCCTATGAAAAGCTAGCTGAGGCCTAAGGCTATTCCAAGAGAACAGAAGGGTTAGCTCATTGGCAGCCCCTATCTGATTTCCTGACTACTATAGTAAAGGGCAAGTTTCCTTCGTGATAATAGAACCACTTTTCGTGTTGCGTATAAACATATTTCTTCATCTTAAAATTCAGGCTTAACTGAACTTAAATAGTACCACAATGAAACAACAAATGACACAACCAGATCTCATAGAAATATAGGGCTGCAGGGGAAACCCCCTACCGTGCAGCTACGTGTGTCAAAACAAATATGGTGGCCGCCTAGGGGGTAAGTGCGGCTTTCGATTGGTTTGATCTAATTTCATGTCATATTTGGTCTTTCCCATGAATTATGATTTGGAAACTGGTTCACCTTTCCTTGGAACCCATATGTTCATTTATTGTTGTTCAAGTTAATGTTTTAATTGCATGCAAAGGCTTAGATGCGCAGCTGCATGTGTCAACATCGTACGTGTACCTATTTGGACGACTTTACAGTGACACAGCTGGATGTTGGGGTTTTGTTGTTGTTGTTGTTGTTGACTGCTATTAACTCTAGTCCTTTTCTCTTATTTCCAGGTTATGAGGGAGATCTTTTTAAGTTTTTTGACCGAAATGGTGATGGTGTTTTGACCCGAAATAGTGCTGCTTTAATTTAACCTAAACTGGCCAGGGAAGTAACAAATGCATTAGAACAGGCCGCAGCTAAAGACACTGGGCCCCTGAGAGGTAGAAAAAAAAAAAAAGATGTGATAAATAGATCACCCTTCCTTGTAAGCCCAACTCAAATGACCTCAGAATTAATGCGCATGAGAATAGTCGGCAGATTTCATGCTCATGGCAAATTTATTCAAGAAGATAGTTTGTTTTCAAGTTTGCATTTCTTACGGAATTGTATAGACGTGAAATTCTCATCTCATTCTTGGTCATAACGTACATACCCGGAGTTGTTTTTTTTTCCCCTGTTTTATCTTAAAATTTTGGGATCATTCAACATTCACATCTTCATTAAATTTAGGACCTCCAATCATAAATTACCAGTTGAGACAGGACGATACCATAACATTGATTACCAGAGCAGAACCTGCTACTTTTGTAATAGAGATTTAGGAGATGAATTCCATTATTTATTGTGCTGTCCAAAATTCTCAAATGAAAGAAATAAATTGTTGCCATAAAAATCCAAATCTGCTTAAATTTCTACAGCATGTGAAATCAAAAGACGAACAGTTGTTGGAAGCAGTTGTTAAGTTGGCATTTATTATTATGAAAAATGTTAATTAACTTCAGATATATCCATTAGTAGTGTCCCCTGTATTATTTTGTGTGTTATTTTCACATCCGCCAGGGTCGGAAATGATAGTATTATGTTGACTGTAAATTGTATTTACTAAATATTATGGATGCTCATATGTTATATATAACTTGAGCAATAAAGATTCTTGTATTCTTATATTGTATTCTTGTATTGGTCATTCAGGGCAAACGGACACATTTTTACTTCCTCTTTTTTGTCCTTAAATGTTCTATAATGGAACTCCAGGAAACCGGAGGCAACCATCTACAGCAATTATTGAGAGCTGATATGATATATCTATCATATTCTGTATAGCCAAAAGGTTCAGTGATATTTTTAGAATATTAATTATCATTTGTCTTATCAATTTTAAACGCATCTTTCAGTCGCCCCCAACATGCCTAGACATAATGAAAATATGTTTCTATTACAACACTATGTGGAATTTCTTTCTTTTCAGGGGCGCCACTGGTTCATCATAGAGGACCGTCGAGATGCCAGCTAAGAAAAGAACCACGATTTGTTTTCCTAAGTTATTGTTTACTGTAAAACATCTTCAGTTACGGAAATAAAATGATCTCGTCTATAACACACCTATTAAAAAAGTAAACTATTAAACCGCATCTATAAACAATCCCAATGCTCCTTGTTTAGTAATGGGTAAGTTTTAATGTGTTGTTGTAAGTAAACGTAACGTATACGTTGACTGATCATATTAGTAGCTACCAAGTTACATTGGAATAGGGAAATTTCGCATTTGGCTTATTAACCACTATATTAGGACATCACCTCCCTCCTCTCGCCTTCTCTTTATTTAAATAAATACCTGAACTTAAATACAATATTGCTCATCCTTGTCTATGAAGAGAACTCTCTCGCTCCTTTATTCTCTCTACCTTCCTACTTTTCTTCCCTCTGGTCTCCGTTTTGTTTTTTTTTAATCCCGTATTTCCTGCCCACCTTTTTTTCCCCCCACTAGCTTCTTTATCCTCTTCCTTCCCATCAGTAACAGTAGCTGTATTTGGTGGTGAATTTGGCTGTCAAGTAGTCTCTGCTTGGTTGAACATGCTGTGAGAATTATATGGGTACATGTTCTGTCACAGTGCAAACAAATCCACCAGACATGCTGACTTTTCCTCAGTGATTTTCAGCATTACTTAGAATGCTCTACAAGCTTCTTTCATTCTAAAAGTGAGGATGAATCTGCATACAGTTTTTAAGCCTGCGGAGTGCCAGAAGACACAAAAAACAAGATCACACATGCACAATTTGAAATCAGTTTCTCCAAAATCGTCGCCAGTACTGCGGACAGTGTTGGAATTCACCAACTAACTCAAAAATTTTAGAATGGAACAATTTTATGAGGAATTTGGCCTCGTCATGCTAATAAAATCGCTGTATACGATCTCGATTTTTATCCGAACCTCATTTATGTGAAAGAATGATTTTGTAATTTATGCAGTTTTGGTGAATTTATATGCTGGTGCGTCAGTGAAGGTCGCTATTAAACAGTGCATAAAAATCTGAAGGCCCCACAGTCAATATTAATGGAGTAGAGAAGGGCACGTGGAAACGCTTTAAAGTTTTCCTTTTATTCGTATAGGTTTGAAACAATAATAGATGAACAAAATGATTAACAGCAGTTTTTATGTAGGCGGGTGAGATTATTCAGTCTAAACCACTGCACAGGAATTTCAGAAGTAGTGCCCTTGCAGTGCCGAACATGAGTTGAAGGAAGGAGATTGTAAGCACATAAATTTCAAAACTAATAGCCCCAGAGAGGGCGACATCCTTGTGTGAATATCATATAAGGGATTTGCAAACTGTTGAGTCAAGACAGCCAGTTCCTTTTTTTCATCTAACCAAAAACTGCGCCTTGTTCGGCCTGCATGGGATCGCCTTTCAGAGTTCTCAGGCATGTGAAGAAGTCATCTCTCCCCATTTGCGCTCTTCTACCTTTGTACTGGTCTTCATTTATAAGCACAGAAAATGTCTAAAAACCAGTAGAAAGGTATCAATCACCGTTAAGGCGTTTGAAAGCGTCTGTTGATACTAGAATTTTGTCAGTTCAATGAAATAAATTATAACAGTAGGTCTGTGGAACCACAAATGTTGCCTGTCCTCCCATTTTCTTATGTTACCTGTCAGCTTCATCGATGATCAGCCACTGGATTCTGGCCAGGGAGAGAACACTTGTTGTGTTGATGTGGTCCATCAGTCTGCCAGGGGTAGCAACAAGGATGTTCACACCTTTACGCAACCTGTGCAGCAAAACAAAACCTTCATTGTAATTCATCATCCTTCTACTGTATTATTTTTATTCTTGAACGGAGAGTTCAAAATACCAAGGGGTTATTTTTCCCTACTTAAGAATTTGGAAAAAATCTATGATATAACGGATATGCTGCGAGAACTGACAAGGAAACTGAAGTGGAGGAAGAAAATGAGCGGATAGAACATGGATAAAACATTATCATCTAAAACGAACCCAAGTAGGGGGTGGAAACAAAGGTAAAGGCAGATCCTGCAAACTTGCAAGAATGATCCACAAACTGATATAATCAATAAAATGTTTTGCTAGAATCTGATCCACGAAATGGAACATATCTGTCTGGAGTGCAATGTAGTTTCTAGAAACAAGTAACAAACAACTTAAAGNGGGGGGGGGGGGGAATGTAACGTAGAAGCTTTAGTTGAAGGCTGTGGTCATCTTGTATGTTGTAACCAATTACAAACTATTTCTCACATACACCCTTATGTTTTGCTCCAGTATTAGCTATGTTAATCTGTTGTATGCCAAGCTAGACACAGGAATAAGGACACATGATCCAAACAATGATAATTCTGTATGTTTGTCTCAGAGGTATCAGCAAATAAAATTTTACCTTGATTTCTCTGCTTTACGTTTTTCACCTCCCATCAAACAGCCTGGCACAATCCATATACATGTCTGGAAGAGATGAAAATTAATGCCATGAGAATTTGATATGGTTAGCGATGGCAGCTGCTGATGGCAAAATTTCAGACACAATGACAAACATACTGGTCTTTGTTCAAAACTGAAGTAGTTTTGTTATTCTTTCTAAGTTGATTTTTTATTGAAGTTTGCCATCTTTCAAATTTAATTTTTGAAAATATTCCAAAAATATACGGCATTCTGCCATGCCTGAACAGCTGGAATACTGTGACATTCTCCTTTTTTTGCAATCGCTGCTCTTCCTTTTTTAAAAATTTTCCCTTCTCGTTCTTGCTCTTTCTTTGTCCTCGTAACTGTAACCAAACATCTCCCAAAACTATGCCCAGAATCAGAATCCCACCCCCTGTTCCGCCACTACTCTCAGCATTTCTTTAGCTACAAAATATGTTAGTAAAAGACCATCAAGTTCATATACTTGCATGTAGAAAGCTTACACTCATACATTTACTTACCCTCAGTATCAATCTACTCATATACTTACCCTCAGTAGCTTCACGAAGGTGTCGTAACTCTGCAGAGCTAGCTAAATTAGAAATGAAAAAAAAACAAAATATTTCAAGCAAAAAAGATCACACTGTCCTCAAGAAATTCATCAAATAATCTTATGATTTGTACCATACCTTAAATCACATTAATACCACATGTATTTCATATCAACATTATGTCTGAAATTTTCAAAGGACTAGGGGAGCCACAGCATTTGCAACAACTAAAACTGAACATAAATATCAAATAACTGTTTTGAGCTCAGAAAATACGATACACAATTTTTTACCCCTTTCATCCCTTTCACACCTCTTCTTCTGAAGCTAACTATACACCCCATAAAACTCCTCCAACAATGATGATGAGAAAGGAGAAAATGGTCTGTCTCATCCAAAACATGCTGACAAGTTAAAATTTGTTAGATTGCCGTGAGACACTTTTATGACCACAAAGTATGCATAAATCAATAAATCTCATTTTTTATGTGATGAAGTTCAGGCCAGAGTATACAAAGCCCCTACAGAGTCAAATAAACTAAGAGCTCAACACGTATTTGTTCCCATCTCAACTGCAACCCATGTCGGTTGTCTATTGCTCAGTCCACACAGTTTGTCTCAGTTCGCAGGCTATGCGCTTTGACAGTGACGATCTATCAGAATTCATAAGTTCTGTTCACGTGATGATATTACTTTTTTCTAAATTTATAACAGTGTATTCAGGATTCTAACAATGCTAATGTTTATGAACTCTTTCTCTTCTTTGTTTAATCATGATATTTTGCACTAAAATCTTACAAAGAATACTTACTTCTCTAGTTGGAACAATGACTAGTGCATAAGGTCCATCACTTCTCTTGACTTTAACCATTCTTGATTGCAGAGACTGCACCACTGGCACGGCATAGGACAATGTTTTGCCTGGAGAGAGAGGTACACAACATAAAAATGCAAAGATCACTTAATGAATGCCAAGCACAGGCAATTCCTTCTCACAAGGAGAAAAAAGGACAGAGGAAGGTAACAATGATGAGAACAATCTTGTTTGCAAATAGTATATCCGGGCTAATGACTTCATGCAGCTTAGCAATATTATCACTCCTGCAGGCCAGATCATTCAAGGACATTCTAAACTTCCTAGCGAGCATATAATACCACTATTATTTACAGATACTGAATATCTGCATTCTGACGATATCTTTCACTGCTTATAGTCGGGTATTCATTTTACAGATGGATAGATATTTTCAATCAAACAAGTGATTCAGCCACTTAAGTATACTTGCTGCTCATTCTTGCTTCACAATTCTCTCCTGCAAACTTTATTTTTCTTAGTTATGTGGTCTGTTTTTAGGTCGTACTGTTTTCAAGCATACACATTTCAACAATCTCTCTTAACAACGCTAATATGACCCATCAGAAATGCACGCAGTACATAACATGATAAATATTGCACCAAACGCAAATGCCAGCTTTCTTATTCTTGAATGGCGTGCTCTCTGGCCCTATCATTATTCATTATTCACAGTACATGTGTCAAGTCATCACTTTTGTCAAAATTATCAAGACCAGCATTTCTCGTCCATCAAACATTTGTCTGTATTGGATATTAATATGTAAATAAGGAAAACTATAAGAAACTAACACATTCATTGATTCAATACATAAATTTTTGATTTTCGGACTTGTGATCTACCTCAGATTCAGAAAAGAAATGAATAAGATGAAAATGCAATGATAATGAAATAAGACATGAACAAAGATCATGAACCCGAAAAATAAAAAATAACAGAAAAAGATACAAGTAACCTATAGTCTAGAAAAAGAGAAAAACATACAAATATCCGACCATAAAAACAAAACAAAAAAAAAATAGATATCCCTAAAAAAAAAAAAAAATAGAAATATCCTGTAAGGGGTCGGACAAAAGCGAACATAACAATTAAGGTGAACAGCTGTGCAGGACTAAACAAGTCCACAGTATATTCTTTTTAATTTTNTCCGACAAAAAAACAAAACAAAAAAAAAAGATACAAATATCCTAAAAAAAAAAAAAAGATACAAATATCCTAAAAAAAAAAAAGATACAAATATCCTGTAAGGGGTCGGACAAAGGCGAACAGAACAATTAAGGTGAACAGCTGTGCAGGACTAAACAAGTACATACTACATTCTTTTTAATGTTCTATCTTTTTTTTATATATATAACTAGCATATCTGTCATCATCGTATCACCAAAGCATGTACTCCAGGTAAGCTTGTCTGAGCTTCACAGTGAGTGCTTCAATCTAAACCTCAACTGGGGTCAGTCCTTCAAACAGACACGTTGACAAGGTTTCCCAAATATGCCCACCTGAGCCTGTCTGAGATTTTATCAGAGCATCTTTCTTGTTTAGTAAGACAGGTATGGCCCTCTTTTGGACTTCTGTCATTTGCATGAAGCCTTGCTTCTCCTCTAGGTTTGACACCTGAAGTGTGGAGTGAAGGGAAAAAGAAGTCAAAATGAATGAATGACAGAGACTTGCAGTGAAAAGAATAAAACTTGGTTGGCAAACTTGATTCAGCACTGTCACTTGTCAGGAAAAATCTTACCCCTTCTGATACAAGGGCTTATGTTGGCTTTCCCGCTAACATCACTTTTTGCAGTTTAATGATCAAATTATTTTTGACAAAACTGCAGTTGCCATTGATAAAGTAATAGAAGTTAGACAAGAATTTCATTGCATGTAGCAAAGACATATACTGTATTTATATTCAAACAGAACCACTCACTTTTCTGAATATCAGTTTGGGCAGAAATATGCCCCATTGTCAGAAGATGATAAAATTGTATGAGGGGCACTCTATGCGGAAAAGTGCAGAAGTTTCTACAATCAACCCCACCTCTCTAACCCATTCTAACAATACTACAGTGAATCTCTTGCTGCCCGACCCCACACAAGGTATAGGTGTACACAAAAGACACTTCACTCCCCTTTCCCCACTCAATCCAGGTGTAACTGAGTACCTGACTTCACTGCCGGGGGACCCTAGGCGCTGCACTGTGGATGACCAGCAATGACTTTGTTATGTGTTACATAACACTTTGTAATATTATGTATTCACATACATGTATGATTTGTGCTGTTCTATGTGTTTACATTAAGATTGAAATGTATGACACCGTATGGCAATGTAAATCAATTTCTCTATTGATTCAATGAAAGTCCTATTTTAAAACAAAAAGAAAAAAACAAGCTTATCAAGAAAAGGCATGGTCTCTTCACTCACTAGATATGGATGCAGCGGCAGATCTCTGAAGGTTTCACCCGTGAAAACATTTTCAGTCACTGTATCCACATCAGCACTGAAATAGAATAACACAAGAGCAAGGAATTATCTTAAACACACCCACAAAATTTTCTCATGACCTCAAGGCAATGCATCAAGAAAACTTATGACAAAAATACATTTTTTTAAAAATCAAGATATACGTTTTTTTTCATCTCATTTCAGAATTCCCAGGTTGGCATATTCAAAAGACTTCATTGTCCACATAAATAATGCATGAAAGTAATTCATAAAAAAAAGATGGTTCTGTGTTAAGCTTGTATCAATTTCAGTACAATTTATCTATATCTTCAACCTGATTCCATAAAATGTAAATGACCCAAGGAAAACATTTCAAATACACCCCGTCAAAACCAAAAGGTCTGTTTGTGTAAAGCGTACTGAAGCATACAAGAGAGGATGTCCGAAAACTTGCATGTATTTTTGGAAAATCATTTTGACACTATCCGGTCAGTTTCATTCAAAGGGTATCTTATTATTAGAAGCAGCTCAATAGTGAGAGGACTGGTTGACTTCATTCTTTCTCTTAAAGTTTGGAATATCTATTTAACAGGCATTAACAGTAATAACAGGTAACAGTAAAAGATCCAAGTACACTCGACTCTGCTTAATTGCCCTTCCTCGGAATCACGGAAAAAGTGGCGATTAAGCAGAGAAGCGTTTAAGCGGAGAAGGTAATTTCGGTCATATTTTTGGTAATGGGGTTAAATTTCTTTGATGTCGTGGTTTGATGTCATACACTGACGCCTTCTTGTCGCTAGACTCAGGACAGCCAGATGTTGACAGTGTTGTGGCACACAAAATGTTTGATCTCCGTGGAAAGGCTTATCACACCTATTTCGGAGTGGCAGCTGTCACTCAGTCAACTGGTCTGCCATCCCTCGCACAGTTAAACCATCTGTGTACATATTTGTTTGTCAACTGTAATCCTTCAACCGCTGATCTTTGAATTCACAGGCGCTGAAGAGTGGTTGATTATCCAGTGACTTTTATATAGAAAAAAATTCGGTTCCCTGGGAAACGAGGCGATTAAGCGGAAAAGGCGATTAAGCGGAGGGCGATTGAGCGGAGTCGACTGTATTTGAAGGGGGGCTAACAGCTGGTTGGCCACAACTTAGGTGAATCTACTTTCTGTGCAAAGTGTGCAGTGTGTGCAAAGTCAAAGAGACAAAGCCAAGACAGTCTTGTCTTGAAAAGTTAATTATACCTGCCATTTTAGTCCTGTCTGAGCATGCACTGACTCAGTGTTGTTGAAATCTTGTTACTAATATGGAACCCTGTTAGATAAACCTGGTTACACCTGTGACATGGTGTTTTTTACAGTGAAAATTTATTTGTGCATGATAGTTTTGATACAGAGATGGCAACAGCCAATGGCAATATAACTGTCATTAACATACAGGGTTTTTTTTAAAACTAAAGTTGTTTCATTATTCTCTCTATTTGATCCTTTAATCAAATGTGCTAATTTTTTGATTTAACTTTTGGATTCTGAAAATTTTTTCAGTATTTTGCCATTCCCTAGTATACCTTACTTATGGACTACATTAAAAAGTGACCATCTCTTCAAAATGCAATAAAACATACCTAGATATTTGTGGAATTTCAGGATTTTTTCTGAACAGTGAAGATATAACAACATCACTCTTTTGCTTTTTAATACTAATAGATCTGTCCTTTGATTTCACGACATCTTCAGCAGTGTCTTCTTTCCCCAGCTTTCTCTTCTTGTTTGTCCCACCATCTGCAGGCCCTGACCCAAAGGATGCTTTGTAATCCTCTCTCACTTTTGCTTGTTTCCTTTGCTTAATTCTTGAGGACTGAGGAAGAGAAACGATGCTTCAGACATGTGGTCATAAACTTGCAGAGAGTAAATAATAATTTCCCTGGCTCACTGACAATGTTGCTATTTTGCCCTCATATTTACATTCATGCCACAAACATTCTCTTCTCAGGTGCTATGCAAAAGCCATTGAAGTAAGAGGTATCAGATGGTAGTGTTACTTTTGAGCCCGACTTATTATAATATAAAATCTGATCCTGTGGCTCTCTCTTCAGCTCTCATCACACAATTTTATGTTTAATCAGGGTTCATTAGCTCCCAATTCAACCAGTGAACAACGATCTGAAGCATATCTACTAAAAGCACTATATTTTTTGGTATCTAGGAAATCTGACGAAGCATATGGGAGAGTATTATTTATTATTATATGCGCTTATTTTTTTGGTGTTAGCAAGGCTTAAATACACCCTGTAGACTGAAGCACACAAGCACACACAATAAGGTTGATGTAATCTAGAAAAGTCCACATGGAGGAGGGTTAGGGGAGGACAGGCAACTTTTCAGCTGTCACGCTAATCTTTTCATTTCGATGTTGGTATATGGGAAATGGGATAGGAGGAGACAAGAGGGAGCTGTGCATAGTACTGTGTTAGCCATCTATCTGGACACTGTGATGAACCGTGAATTGTAAACAAAGGCGATAACACTCCTTCTAAGTCCTATAGACTGGCACAAAAACAGCCGGTTTCTCAACCCATCATAGGTCTTCCTTTGCTTCACACGTAATAATAGTAACATCTTACTTCTAATCGGGGGAAACAGTTTCGCAGCACATCAAAGTAACCTACACAATACACTAGTGTACCGTCAAGACGGTGCTTTCATACACATTTCATTTCTTGCTCACAGTCATAATAAGGATGTGTGTTTGGCTTTCAATAAAAATGAGAATGACTATAAACCAGCATACTTGTTTGAAAGTTCACTCGTTTCAACAATTTCTACAGTGTATTAGGGTTTACAGTCCATGCTAGCAACTTCATTATGAGAAAAATTATTTGTAAATAGTGTTCCAGTCCAGCCATCCAAGTTAAGAATGTCTTCTTGAAAATCAATAATTTCCTTGAGTATCCTTTCAATTTTTTTCTGGTATGGGAAAGAATGTGATGTTTACACTACGAGCATAAGCATAGGAGCATCCCATTATTTTAATAAGGATATTCGTTTTTCCACCCGCATGGCGAGAAGTGTTATGACCCGTTGCCAGGATACACACGGCTGCATGAATATGACTGCAGCAGGTAGAGGTTGGTTGAGCGATGCATATACTATTGCCGCACTCAACAATAGCGAGGGCATGGCAGTATACAAACTATCACCGCATCATGAGGATTAAGAAACTGGAGGTGTGGTTCTGAATCAATTGAATGTCAGCAGACCCAGAATCTGAGTAAATTTTACTCTCACATGTCCGTCATGACATGACATGTCCTAGCAGCAGCAACCATTAAGATTCATAAACAAGAGATTAATTCAAAGATATGAGGATTCCATGTTACTGGAGACCATCGTTTCTCGATCTAGTCTAGTCTAGATTTAGAACTAGACTAGTCTGGAAGAAGATCTATCATTTAGTTGATTATCAACAGATCAATTAATTATTATCATCTTCATTTCTTTCAAAAACGTGTAATTTTCCCTTTTCTCTAGTCTACTCACTCTGTTCCCAAATATTTTTTGCCTCTTGCCTGAAAATGACAGGTCGTCGTCTGTGGTCAGATTGAGAGATATCTGTCCAGAAAAATCTTCCTCCATTCTGCTGTCCACACTTGAGAGGTTCACATGCCTAACAAGTTTCCCTCAGCGTTACGGATTATCGTACCGATGTAAACAAACGAAAAACGTGCTTCCGTGTAAGGGAAGCCACTCCGTTTTATTGCTCTTCATATGGTAACGTATTCGTTTTTTTCGGTGACTTATTCAGTAATATCGCCATGTCAATGGAGGACCTAAGCTCCGAGTCCCAGTAAACTCAAACCATATCCTGAAATGTGCAAGTAATAGTATAGAAACAAAACGTTTATTTTATCATAATAGAGATTACAGATCTATATGTCTGCCTGTCACCTGGATTAATGTATATTTGTCACTGCTATCCACTCACGTGTCATGGATTAGATTATTCTGTACCTGAAATGTTATGCTCACTGAACCTTTGAGCTAGGCTGATGTTATGTAAACACACCCTCCTTTTCTCGTTGGTCCATACTGAGAGGGTTTTACTTTGCCTTTGCCTACTCAATTGACCATCATATTAGAACTTAGCTCTATCCTCAGGAACATTTAAATATTAACTCCAGGTGATGGATATATGATTATAGACAGGATAAATCATTACCCAGGTGCAATAATTCTGCATCTGCTTTTTTTTTTTTTGTGCCTTTTTTCAATGATTTCATGCAGTTTTAGAATGAAGAAATGAAAAAGCTGTAAAGCTGAAATTTGCTTCTCGTCAATTTATTGCATCGAGGCCTTAAAATACATTTACTATACCAGCACCTTAGCTGTAAGTAATGTATAGGCCATCATTATATTTGCAAGCCTGTGATATGAAAATGATACATTTCAACTTTAAACTTTCTTGCAATAAAAATGCATTGATAGGTTCACAGACAGGGGAGGGTATGCAGTGGGTAGGAAAATGACTGTTAATCACACAGCTGACATAAATGTGTGAATCGCCGAACACAAAACACACAACACACAGACAGACTTAATTCATAAGACTGAGAAAAATGGAAACATTCAAGCATGTTTTATTAAAACTTTATAAATAACCCAATCCTGAAACAAAATGAAGGAATATTGAATTAGATGAACAATACTAAATTGTCCTAAAACACAATTTAGCTGAGAATTTATGCTCACCAAACCTGCCTTGTCTGTAACCACACAGTTATCAATTATACTGTAAAACCCTGCAAACAAGAACATTCTTTGCACAGAACAGCTTTGATCACAACTCCGTCTTACGGATAAGCACCGTTTCCATCAACTGCATTATATTACATGAGAAGCAAAATACATTTTTGTGCCATTATTTACTGACTGATAAATGTCTCTGGAAATATAAGAACCACTCAATTTATAACCAATATAGGAAAAAGAGCACATTAAACTATATAAAAAGAAGCCCCAAAACAACTGACCTAATACTGAGCATACAGTCTCTTTCTGTAACATGACAGACATATTCTTTGGACATCATTAACCACATCTAATAGAAATAGAGCCACTAGATCAACTGACCACACCAGTCAAGAGGCCAGTTTAACCTAGGAGCATCCTATCAGGGTTTTTCTGTTCTTATCATGAGCACTGCCCAAAGTCTGAAAGATTATAATCCAATTAGTTCACTTTATGAAATGCTCAGTTAATCCCAACCCTATGAGTTTTTCTCAATACTCTTAAAAGGTATCGGCATAGTCATAAAGGTCACACATTCACTGAAGAGGAACCATTGTGAAGTGCTTTTGTCATCAGGCAAAGTGGCAGATGAGCAACGGTTTAAAATAACATTTCATTCAATATAAAGTTTACTACTGTAACTCTGTCACACCTGATTGTAATTCTTGTATGGCATCATATGTGATAGAAGTTTGAGCATCATGTCATGTGCAATTCACCAGAGCAAAGGTAAGTAAAATCTTACCTATTCAGATTGCTTTGCAAGAAAGACAAAACTGCAAATTACATAAATATACACCCTGTAAATTATAAAATACGAACATCTTCCTATCATTCTCTCTGACAAGAAAAACAGCAAAATCAACTCTAAATACATTTATCCCCTTCTGACAGACAAAAAAAAAAAAACACTGCTGAGGAATGTTGTCAAGCAACTTTCCTGGTATCCTTTCAGCTTAAATTGGGGTAACACGCTTCTCAAATATTTTCACATTCATTCCAGGAGAATGTAACAACAGACACAGAAGCTGGCACCTCTCTGAACAATTTGTGTATCTCCTTCCAACATATTAACACACAACATGGCCTTTCTATCCCTCAGTGAACATGCATAAGAAGTTTAAGAAATGGGGTCAAAATGAACAAATAGGCAAAGATTTAAAGGTTTGAAAGTACTGTGCAATACAGATCTTTCATTCATTTTGCACTAGCGGTTCATTTTGTCAAAGGCCAATGAAATTTCTTCTCTCACATACTCATCAATTTGCTGGTAACTCTTATGGAACTCATTCAATCATCAAGTATCAAATAAAGTGATAAAAATTACACCTCATGCTGGTCATGTGGCTGTCAGAGGCTGAATATCAGTAAGGGGGTCCACTCTTCCTCCAGTGTAGATTAATATTCTGTCATAGAGGTGCACATTGCCTTTTTCTAATTCAGTACATTTTGCATGCAAAATTACGCACAAATGTGCTAAATAGTATGTTTTTTCCTATTGTTGTTTGGGAAAACTTTATCCTGAAAGACAGCTGTATTTCACAACCAGATTTTATACATGTATACAAGACACATTAATCTATATAGTTACAGAGGGGTTTTCAGTATTTTTGTTCAAATAATAAGTTACGTGAAATTCAAGGAAAAATTCTGTCTCTCAAAAGGATATAATCAAAATTAAATTTGGAACAATAAAATGTCCTTGCAACTATTTGCATTGATGCGTCAAAGATACTAAAAGTGAAATCTGGGGATGAAGCAACAATTCATTTTGAGATAAAGTTTTTCTAAAACCACCACCCTCAATAAATAAAGACAAAGTATTTATCACTTGGTGAGCAATTTTGCTTGAAAAGTACTGAATTAGAAAATGACAGTGCGACACAATAGAGCACTATAATCTCTGATGGAAGAGAGGTGGATCTCCTTAATACTGTACAATTAGAAATATGGCGATATGGCGAAAGCACTTGGCAAAAAAAAAAAAAATCTCAGTCAGCTCCCTTTTGATCTGAGTACTAATTTTTATTTTACAATACACATTATTGTAGGGACTAGACATATCAAATCACAAGAAGGTGAACAAAAAAAAAGTGTATTTACTGCAACACAATCTTTCATTACTTTGCACTTCTTAACAAGTAGAACAAATAAATTCCCAAAAAATTTGTGGCCAAATGGCCAAAAACAAATGTACAAATATAATATGAAGACCAAAAACCTGATCAAGGACAGTCTCTGTAATGTGAAAATATCAAGAAAAATAGCATCTCATTAAAATACAGTAACAGACAATGGACACATTTCCGTGAAGTTAAATGCAAAGTAAGTAAACTTGAACATGTGGCTAAACTCAAAGTCTACGACCAAAGCAGATCTCACATT
>JAWQUT010000417.1:130796-163157 GCA_033807755.1 Ellobium chinense | reverse complement strand
CCAACCCCCTTTCCCCAAGGATCTAATTTTTGCAAATATCGCAAGTTGGGCTTGGCTCATGAAAATAAATTCCCACAAAACAAAGTTTCATTCAAATTCCTTAAAGGGTTTTTTCATCACTCCTTCACTCTTTATCTTAGCAGCCTCAACATACCTAGAATCTCAGTGTTATTCACAAATCATACTGTTTAAGCAGTAAACAGTGCATACTAATGCATACTACTACCATACCATATAAAGTGAAAATCCGCTTTTCAATTGTTATTGGCAGTTTTATAATGTCACTCCCAATTACTCTATACTTTTAAGCCTATACACACATGAGAAAAAAAACCATCATGTGGGACTCACAAAAATTAAATGCCTGTGAAAAATCAATTTCATGACATGACATTCTTGACTTTTCACAAAAATCTGACCCTCACGAAAATAATCACAGTACAGGGAAAGATATGGTCTGCATGCTAGTGAACACCATCTGAAAATGGTAGCAGGACTGCAGTGTATGCTTCCCCAGGAAGCTGAGAAAATCCTTGATCGACTTAGCCTGCTGAGGTAACAATACCATGAAGCTGCATGAGATGACAATTGCCTGGATATGAGACTTAATAAGCCTCATAAAAATTATCATTATTTTTAACATTATCTAGAAAATCTAGTGGTTATCAGCGTTCACAACTTGCATACCTCAATCACTCACTGGTGAGCCAACTGCTTTTTTCATTAAGTCCTTGTATTGAAGAGCGAGCCCTTTGCTTTGTCTTTTACCTTTGTTTGATCCTTGATACTGTGCTCCAGATTGTGTTATGACCATTAATGCCAGTGCTTTATATGCTGAGATTTTGTGTAGTCAGGTTGTGATGGAGCTAAAAGGTTGTTTCTAGGAGACCCAGCCTCTGAAAGTTTATCTGGACACCCTGATGAGTGTGATCAATCAGTTGACAAAGGTTCTCAATATCCATATCTTGCATATCCCTAAAGCACTCGAAGAACTACCAAGATCCAGCCTTTCTGATTTTATTCTGACAAGAAAACAATCTCACTTTTTGCTCACCCACCTCATGAAGGAGCTCTCACTGCTTCCAGTGGCACAGGTCTCCTAGTTTCAGGACACTTCCTCAAAATAACAAAAACCTCACCCTACTTGCCAGATTAAAAATCTTGTTTTCCAGGAAATCAGGCAAATTTTCCAGAAAATTTCATGAGTTTTAAACACAACTACACATGACAGATTTAATTTTCAGGAAAATTTCGCGAGATTCAAATACAACTACACGTAACAAATTTGAGTTTATCAGCGCTAATACATGCATCAAGTAAAAACATTCTACTTTCTACAGCCAAATATTTTGCCAAATAGTTCCACAGCAGTAAACATGTTATTAAAACATTGCAATTTGGCAGAGATATTTTACTATGGCACACTACAAATGAACATTCAAGTGGCATCATAACAAAAAAAAAACAGCCCCCTAATTATTTTAAACATCAAAATTGTTAAATGCAGTATATTTTTCCTTCTGTGGGACATCCGACTAGAAGAGTGAAATGCGATACTTGGAGTGCAAAGTTGTTGTTTCCGGAAACAAGTAACAAGAATAAACCAGCAGCCCCAACTTTTATGCCGGTTTGGAAGTTTTGCCTGGCAGAGCTTCTGTGTTCACCTGTGAATTACAAAATGCACAACTAATAGGAATATCTGTTATTATATCCAAGGATTGCCCCTGGGGTAGTCCAAACCCCATTCTGAAAATCTTGCTGCTGATGCTGCTGGGGCTGCTGTAGAAGCTGTTGAGGCTGCTGTAGATGTTGCTGGGGCTGCTGCTGAAGATGCTGTTGTTGCTGCTGTTGCTGCCCTATCCACTGCTGTTTCTGGATATCTGAGAGACAGACAGAGAGAATAAACATATGCGCAAGAGCATTTTAAGTTTCGTATGCAAAACTATCACTAAAAGGCAGGAAAAGCAATTTTGTTTTAAAATTCTAAAATATTACTCATTGTGTATAAAAGTGAATTTAAGAAGCAGCCTCTCTCAACTCTTTTCTTCATGCGGGTGATGAACAAGATTTTCTGGATGAGTAAAATACTTTCCTGCCTGAGTTTCAGCTGGATGAAATCGGGGAGATATGCTTTCTATCTGTTCTCCTGCTCCTCAGAGATTTAACTGATATCTTTGCTTTCATTTGCGGAACACTTAAAGGAGAGCATGCATCTCTGCATTGCTGATTCCCCATGTTATTTTGTTTTGGGGATTTACATGGCTATGTCAGTATGAAACTATCTCTTCAGGCATGTCAAATGTATACACATAGTGGAGAATTGGTCCAGTTATTTATAATCATTATCACTGAAAGCAGCCTTTAATGACAATCACAACGAAGTTAACAAGCTTATTTACTACAAGCTAAAACCTATCCACAAATTTGTGAGGACCTGGCTGAATGGTTATGGGGTTAGATTTGGGATCTGAAAGCCTTGAGTTCAATTCTCGCTATGGTCACATCGTAAGTGCTTCATTATTCACCATAATCATGTTCTAAGTGTCTCAGAAAGCATTTCATTAACATTTTCCTCAGTCAACCCGCCTATCTAAACGCTAGGCAGAGAGAGATATTGTCAGTATGCTAGTGAACAGCATCTGTAAATAGTAGCAGCACTGTAGAGTACATCTCCCCAGGGAGCTGAGCAAGTTGCTAAGTGACCAAGCCTGCAGGGGTAATAATACTGTGAAGTGAAGTGACATGGGTGGGCAATTGTCTGGATGTGAGATTTAATAGGCTTCATTAAATAATGTATTATTTCTAGCATTATATAGGTACCTGAATTCTGATTGGCTATAGGAAACTGTCTCGGCTGACCCCACTGGTTGCCATAGTTTGTTCCTGCCCATTGAGACCATGACTGTGTTTCTTGTCCCCTCTCCGCGTTAAAGCCATCCATAGAGTGTGGATGCTGTAGCTGGTGTTGGGGTAAATGCTGTTGATGATGTTGCTGTTGCTGCTGCTGCAGTTGTTGCTGCTGTGCTTGCTGCTGCAGATGTTGTTGCTGTTGCATTTGCTGTTGTTGAAGCCACTGGTCTGCAGCTGCAACAAGGGGGGTAAAGCATACAAAAAGCAATTCTAAAATACAGTTGCACAACATCATAGTCAAAGGCAGACTGCCTATCTTAGAGATAGAAAATTTGCAACCTGGGCAATTTTTATGCTTGCTACAACCCAATACATCCATCAGATGTCACAGACAAAGCAATTCACAAAGTCACTGGTTAAAAAACAGCACTAAAACTTCAGAGTGGCATTATTCTTTTGGGTTGTCCAACAGTTGTTTTTTTTTTCCACTCCTGAAAACTTACTCAAATGAGATAGGAAAATGGCCTATGACAGTGGCAACAAGCTAAACTAGGAGACATCAAGAATACAATATTGTGGAAATCCATGAGCTCGGAAGTATAACAGAGCGCAACCTCATTCTAATTGAATAAGATGACATCACTATGACATGGCAACTCTTCTGATTGCCCTGCACATTTCAGACTAGATTTTCCTCTGGCAGCATCTGAGATATACTTTAAACTTCTACTCAAAAATTTCTCTCCCTCTGTCACTCACGCATATACTACCTTTGTCATGGAATATTCTAGTTGATATTTTCACCTCTGAAGTCCAATAAACAAGGGTAGAAATTTTTATACTGAGCGGTGCAAGGCTAGTTCTGATTGTAGCAAAGGCTTTATATTACACAATTTCACTCAAACTGAAGCCCTCAAACACGAGTGAATTGCAATGAGAGAGTAGGGATCTTAGAAAACTATTCCAGGTAAATTGATACGAAACAAAGCAATCTGGCAACATGGAAAAGGTAGCCAAATGGCCCTAATGACTTTATTGCCAAATAGTCTTTACCAAGCGAGGCTAAAATAACTAGATACCAGTTTACGAGTTTTTCAGTAATTAAGGCATGATGATTGGGCAATTCTCTGAAGAAATTGTGCTCCTCAATTTTACAAATTACAATACGCCCGAAAATGTCTGTCTTGACACTAAACAAAGATATTTTCCTTCCATAATATCGAAACATGGTTAAGTGGAAATCATCTCCTATTCTCCCAAATCAAACAGAGATCTAAAATCACATGTCATTTTTTGTCATTAAGAAAGGTCTATGAATCATAAAAATTTCCAAATATAGCGTGTATTGGTCCTTGGAAATCTACAGAAACATTTGGGTTTGAAGATCTTCAGAGACTTCTTATAAAAAAGTGACATATCTTGATCCAGCTGTTCAGAAATTTAGTGTTTAATAGAACAAGCCTTCTACACACAAAAAGGATACTTTTCTGGGGGTCATCTGGATGTGTCAAGCAAAAGCACTGCTGATGCATAAAACTAATTGATGAAAAGATGTTCTTCTTCAAAATGCACAACTTTCATTTGCCCACTCTACTTTTGTAGTGTGCTTTCACCAGATGACACCTAGAATTGCAGGGATCTTGGATAAGCTTCTTGAATATACTGTCACAATGGCAAGCAAAATGCCTATTTCTGAGTTATTTTCGTGCTTCCTACAACCCAATACATCTTTTAACCCTAGTAGTGGCAGGAGTTTTTTCCTAAGTGGCAAGGTATATTTGCTCAAAATGATGGGTGGTAGTAAAAAATTCATTAAAACTGGTTCAGCAGCTTCAAATGTCACAAAATGTTGCACCAGCAAAGAAAACAAGCTTAGACGAGGTCTCCAATGTAAGAACATCACTACTGGTCCAAATAAAGGTCAAAGGATTAGGGGAAATAACTCAAAAAACGGGACGGCGATATGGCCGATCTAATCGGCGTTGCCACTTGCTCACATGGTTTATCACCGATTTAATCGGCGATTGCCACTATTAGGGTTAAATGTTACAGACAAAGTGAGTCACAAAGTCACAGCTGAAAAACAGGTTCAAAGCTTGAGCTTGGCATTATTTTCTTGCATTGTCTAATACTCTATACTTTCCTGAAAAACTCACTCAGGTGAACTGCCTATGATTGTGAAAACAAGCAAGAAGGATCGTGATGTATCAAGACACTTCTAAAAAAACTTACTGGGAAACTGCCTCTGATCCCCTGGGCTGCTATAGGTGCTGGAGTCAGTCCATATACCTTCACTTAGTCTGGCTGAACTGGGATCAGATGGTCTCCTCTCTGGTTCCGCTATCACAGATGACGGTGTGCCCGTATTTGATCCTGGCAAAGATGTGGGACTCGGACTGTACCCAGCTAGGGCTGGTGGAGATGGTAATGGCTGGTTACGATGTGGGAAAACTGTTGTGGCATGGTTGTTGTTGTCAGTGGTAGTGTTTTTAGTAGTTGACTTTCCAGGCTTGGGTTTGCTGGAAGTCTTATCCCATCTGGATGAAGATTTGGATTTCTGAGATTTGCTAACACCTTTCTGAACCGGGCCACCGTTGTTCACGGTGCCAGGTGTTCTGGAAGGAGTGGATGTGCTCTTGGGCAAGGGAATGTCTGAGAGAGTGAATGTAGGGGTTGTGTTTGTGGTGCAGATTGTGGTTTTTGCGACGGGTTTATCCTCAACAAAGGTGTTATTGGCAGTGACGAAGGCATCATCGTCTTCTGAGTTCACAGACAGATTCATTTCATTCTCATTGTCATTCTCAATCTCCATGTCGTCTTCTAAGCATTCCACTCCAGCCTGCTTATCTTTTTCAATCAGGTCAGCTCCGCCCTGGAACTGCTTCACAAGTGATTCATTAGCAGCAATTTCACCGGTGATGTCATTGTAGGATGGTTTTTCCTCATTCGGGAGGATGCGGTATCGGCCTTGACACTTGTTCGGCTGCTGTTCTAGAATGTTCAGCATCTGCAAAATAAGAGTTTTGTAAATTTCACAAGTGCTGCAACAGAAATACAGCTGACTGAAAGCTTTAATGAATATTGGGGATTCTCAATCCTAAGAAACAAGCATTCCCATCACATAAAAGAAATCTCAGCAAACTCTTATGGTCCTCTGAGTTGTAGAAGCAAAGTGCAGCAAGTTTTGTTATAGCTATTGTTGTGGTATTATTATTCACCCAGCCATTCAAAGAATGGGATTGCTTTGCCCGAATGGTGAGTTCTGAAGGAGACGAAAATGATATGTGCTCCAAAATTTTGACCGCTTTCTTCAAATCAGCAAAATGGCAGTACAAAAGACAAAGAGGAGATATAATACAAACGTCCAATGCATTAGCTTCCAACTACCGTTACACATCCATTTCAATACAGATCTCACTGAATCATTGAAACCAAATCTTTTTTTTCTCTAAAATATTCCATTAACATCCCAGCTGCCACTTCATCTTCACCTGCAAAGATCCTGGTCTCATTAGTCAAGAGGAACTTTTATTCCTTGCTTTCCTGATGGGATTAGTCATTCCCATTGACAGAATAGTTGTGATTATCCCTGTTAGAGTTCACTTACATGAATGTATCATACTGTAACAAGGCGTAGGCAAGACACCCATAATGATAACTGAACCCAACTGCCTCTCACCCATCCATTAAAACTGCACACACAATACCACATGTCTAGGCTGGTGGATTCCATCATTTAAGGATGAAATTACATTTTTAACTTCTATACCTATACCTATTTCTCCTCTCTATCCTGGGCTGCATTTGTTTGGTCTTCTCTGATCCTATTTTAAGTACAAAAGGGGCCATCCCTCGGACAGCGGAAGTTGTTATCACCAGGCTGTGACCAATGCGGAAATGACAGGAAACACCCATTGAGTGGTCTTTGAGTAACTTATATATCTGCCTTGTTCATTAGCATTTAGATTACCATTGATTCTTCCCACATTCACCTCCGACACAAGGAGGATCCCTTGAAGATTACACGTGACGGGCTGTAAATTTGTGCCAAACACAAATTTGAAACAACAAATGAATGCTGCCATTGCATGTGCTTCCAATCAGACTTCATTCCTAGCAGAGCCAAATCATGTATGAAAAGAGCCAAACCATGTGTGGAAAGTAGTAAGGAGTGAGCAGACGCAAACAGATGATCACACAAGGTAGGATAAAGGGGGAAGTGCTCAAGAAGACAAATGCAGAGAGAAAATGGAAGAAGGAAAGAAAGTGATGAGGTGGGAATCGAACCTGCGACCTCTGTGTCGGCACCCATCGCCTTGCCGTCAGTTTGGAATCAGGTAGACGTCTATACATGACCACACCGCCACTCCAAAAAAAGTGGCTTAGTGGCCGGGGTCTTTCCCGAAGCCGAACAGAAGACTAGCAGTCATAGCGCTAAGCACGAGACTCACACACGCCACAAGCTTCCCCGCCCCCCTCTTCAACCAAAGGCCGTTCCACATGTGTGGAAAGTTAGAGAGAAGTGCAAGTACTTTTTGCATAGGAAAGTCAATTTTGACCTAAAGTCCACTGGAGCCAGAAAGTAGCCACCAAGCCAGTCTGTTATTTGGGAGTCAAAGGATCTTAAAAAGAGCCAAAATCCAAAACAGCCAAGGCAAGTCTGACAACACATAGATTCCAATTTGTACATTGTCTAACTCTACTTATGTCTACGTTCCACCCAACGTTATCTAGATTCTGCTATTGGCTGTCTGAGACTAGCGAGATGATTATAAAGGAAACAAAAACACACCCCTGGATCACTGTCTAAGACCTTTGCTCCTCTTCCAAGCACCAGGATATTATCAGAAACTACTGCACTAATTAATCAAACCATACTTTATCAGCAAGTGGACACTGACGTTCAACCTGCCTTCATACCTGTGCAAACTGATGACAATGGCAGAATCCTAGTGTTGGGGATTTGGTATGTACTGCCCTCCAAAGGCAAACCGGCGTAACTGCATTGCTATGCCGGACTGCTTAGTAGATCACTGTTACGATGTTTTGCTTTTATAGAAACATTTTGGAAATATTGGATACCTTGATATTTACTGTCAAAAAGTCAGATTGTTGGTTTCGCATTTCTGCCTCTGTCAAAATGTGCAATACGTCCAGGTGGGCTAAAACAAACAGGAGCCTTAAAATGCAGAGAACTGCAGATACGTCTGTTTGCCTTTGGGGGGCAGTGCACTGTAATACAAAATGGCATGTCACACTCCTATCCATTCTTAACATCCAAATGGTCTGATATGGCAAAAATCAAGGGTCATATGCACCGTGCCATATAATGTTGTCTACCTGCGGTAACAGCAGAAATCCCTAAGATATCTATGATGTTTCCCCTAGCTACCATCAGCATGCAAATTAACATGACATTGTGCATGTCCTGTTCAGGGCAGAATCCTTTACCTGTAGTAAATCATGTTTTTTGCACACCACTGTCAGCTGCTCTTCACAGAAAATCTCACTGGTGACTCTGAGGTTTCTTGTTGATGCCATATGTCTCAAATGTCTTTTCTCCTCTAGTTTCCAGTCTGGGGCGGCGACAAAATCTTCCACAGTAGGCTGGCTGAAAAACTGGTCCAGCTTCTTTTCAATGGCTAAGGCAAGTTTCGGATCCACCTAGAAATGAAACATTCCAATAAAAAGCAGAGCCAAATCTTCTTTAGAACTTTTTCAACTTCACGTGTCCTTTCTACTTATTCTTCTGTGAATCCACTTGCAAACATTTATTACGAAATTCACTGTAACCCAAAGTCATTTCATATTAATCTATTTCATAATATCCATAGATCTAATGTAAGCTCTCTATTACTTTGGGACTTGGGAAAATATTTTGAAGTAGGCCTATTGCTAGGTTCATAAATGTCTTTTTGTAACAAGCAATTTTGAGTGCACTAAAAGCCATGAAGCTCATCCACAACAACTCATGAGTGATTGTCGCCAAAATGCCATAGCAAAAAATTTTAAAGAAAAAAGAAAAAAAAAATCTGGATAACTTGACAGAATCTTTGTTTCCCTATCCAGATGTGGCATGATTATGAGATCTACTGCACTTCCCTATAAAATCTGCTATCATGTGAAGTTGGTTGTCCTCTTGGAGTTGATTAAAATTTCTGCATAAACAGCAGCAGGGTTACACTGTAAGGACCAACAGTCAAGTTACCTCAATGCCTAAGTATAAGCAGTACATATCTGAAACTGACTCACACAGCCCTGTGGAACTCTGTTAACACAATCATAGCTTAACTCATTGGCTACGCGCGGCCGCTAACAGCGGCCGATAATTTTCCACGATCTGACGTCCGGCCGGTCTCAGCGGCAGGTGACCCTTGCTGTATTGTTTTGTTTCCTATGAAATCCCATTTTTTATATTAACTTTTTATATAATTACCTTTAATTTGACATAACATTAGGTATTTTATGTCCATGTTATTTCCATACTGGTCATACAAAATCGCCACTTACTCATTTTGATACACAGGCTAAAATAATTCCGCCCAGATGTGGAAAAAAATTCCGTAGTCAATGAGTTAAGACATTTCCCTTCTTAAACTCCCATTCAATTGTCCCACTTGCTTTGTGACTTTTAAAAAACCCTTTGGATAACATAAAACTTTTAACAACACAATCTCAACCACTTGGTTCGTGGAATGGTTGTATTATCAGAGTTCCAATGTATCCAGGTCATGTTGCAAGTGCCTTGGGAAAGCATTTCATTCACATTTTCCTCAGTCCACCCGTCTGTAAAATGGGTACCTGGCTATAGGCAGTGGAAGATATTGTCAGAATGCTAGTGATCAGCGCCTATAAGTGGCAGCAGCACTGTATGCTCCCCAGGAAGTCGAGAAAGTCTTAGAGTGATCAGGTCTGCTGGGGTAATAATAGTGTGAAGTCGCATGAGCAGGCATTAGCCTGGATATGAGACTAAAATCTGCATTATTATTATTATTATTATTATTATTATTATTATGCTGAGAAGTGAATGGATAAAGTAGTAGAGGGTTCTTATCAGATCCACCATTTCGATATTCTGTTTGGGCTATGTGCAGGGTTTACAAGAAACAAGATGGCAAGCAGACTGGTAAAACATCGCCCAATAAAAGGATTGATGCTAGCAGACAAGGCTGACATTCTAAAACTTTGTATGGATAAATTTAAAGAGCCTGAAGAAGAGAGATACTGTATATACAACAGAACCTCAATATAGTGTCCGCCCTAAATGTATTTAAAAAGTGGTCATATAATACTGTAATAGTTAGGTTATTACAATTAGTGAAGCTACAACAACAGGCGGAGCTACAACAACAGGCGGAGCTACAACAATACTCATAGTGCTGAGGTATAATTAATGTCAAAGTCCACCCAAGTTATGAAATAATGGAATAATAATAAATCTGAGCATGTGAAAGTCAGACTCAACAGTGAGGTATACTTATTTAATTAAATGAGCACTTAATGGTAGGGTAGGCCCCTATATCATTGTATATCAAAGATGTGAAGGAAATAAGAGAGACAAAGGAAAAAGAGAAATACAGAGTCCTAGTGAGATAGATCAGAAGGGCCTACAACTAGATGGTAATAGGCAGAGTTATCAGGGATGGAGCCAGGTCCTTAAAAAAAAATGTAAGAAATATTTGTGTGGAAAGAAGCGCCATCAGAAACACTAAGAAAGTCATAAGCTGCTGAAATGTCGGAATTCTGACGATGCTGGAACAGGTTCCATTTCAGGATTATTAGAGCTATTTTTTAGATGACTGTTGAAGAGGAAGGTTGAACAACGATTGGGATACCTGTTGCAAAGAAGCCAGTTCTTCGACCAAGATACCGAAAAATTTAAGATTGTGGACTACTTGTCCTTACCTGCTGCTTTGCATCTGCGGATATTTCTGGTGTATCGCTACTGCAATCTGGCAAATCTTGCGCAATCCTTAGGATGTCTTCTCTTGTGATCCACACCTTCGGATAATCTGTGTGAAATCCCTGACAGATGCATTAAGAAAGTATTTCAAGCCAATTCTCATACAAGAACAGAAAACGTATGAAGCCAGGATGAGGCTGCTTCTTACACACTATTTCAAACAAATACATCATAATGATGGGTAATAACATATTTCAGGAGTGTTTCGACAGATTCATCCATCTCAACAAATGCTAATTCAAATTGTAGGTTACATTTGCATTCTTTTTGTAATCATAAATCAACTTGCTGTTAGAATTTGGTAAGAACCCAACAAAAAAAAATTCTCTTATCATTAATATCGAAAACATGGTGTTTCTGTTAGTTACACCAGACCTGCCAACCAAATGAAATCTGGAGTAAGGACACCTCATCTCCAGACCTCGCGGGTGTGGCACAAACGTTCAATGTACCGGAAATGACCTACCGCAGACGACCTACTGGAAGCACAACGCGTGACTCCGGCATTAAATACGGACCAACTGCAGGGAGAAACTAACGGAACAGCAAAGTAAAAACAGCAATCAGCGCTCGCCCGACCAGGCCGGGGGCAAAATGCAAAATCGGGACGGTCCCGATTTTATCGGGATGGTTGGCAGCTCTGTAACACCCCCAATTTAAAGTTGGAAGGCCTTTTTTAAACTTCTTAAATCAGAAACACATTATCCACATTTCATACCTAGCTGTGTCTTTTGGGTGTTTTTAATATACAGAACTACCTTAGCTTGCTTTTGGAACCTATGACTTCTTTCATTAGGTTGACAACTGTGGAAATTAATACATCATCTACAGGCAGAGAGCAGAAGTGGACTGTTTTTGTTTTTTTTTTACAAGGATCTAACTTTCATGAATTATATGAGTTGAGCTTGACTCACGAAATTCACTTTTCACAAGACAAAGTTCTGTTCATAATTTTCAAAGAGCTTGCCACTAAAAAGATATTTGTATATGGAATGGTGTCCTGCAATAGAAATGTAGCTAGTTCTAGCTTCTAACCTTCGACATTTGGACACTGTCGTTTATAATGTGTTCTTGTATCAGTGCTAGTAAAGTTGCCAGTTTGCATCACTCCAAATAACTCTAGACATCTGCACTCTTGCGTACATAAGAAAACCATCATTCAGCACAAGCTAAAATCAGATCTTCACAAAAACTCATTTCTATCTTTTTCCAAATTTTTTTTTAGACCCTCGCAATGAAAACCAACTTTAAAGTACTCCCACACATGCATACACATTGAAAGTCAGGGAAAACATCACAGTTCATAGTTAGGACCACCCCCAACTTTGAGAAATAATCTTTGTTTATTCACACAAGAGCTGAATGAAATGCAGTACAAAACCTGCTTCAGGGGTTCTCACACAATAAGACGTTGTCCATTTTAAGGATGCATGCACTGATATAAGATGCTGACATCTTGCATTATGAAATTCCTTACATCTTTATTAAAGCTACTTCAAATGAAAAGCAAACTCAGAGAATTATTTTTCCTTTGCCATTCTGAGATCCATACAGATATATCCACAAACATTAACAAATAAGAAAGACACAACACAAATGAACAATGATAATGTAGTTAAATTGTTTTCTCTTCCTTCAACAGTACTTTCATCTGTGACCTGAGAACCACCTTTTCTGATCCCAAATTCTCACCTGAATGACCGGTTGTGTCTCATAAAATTTGAACAGAGCTATTGATGAAGCCACCGCCAATGCATGCTTTCTTGTTCTGGCTACAGCGGTTGTTAACTGTACCCCCTGAAGTTTCATGGTGCACCTAAGCAGAGCAAAGGAAGTTTTCATTTTAATTTGGACAGATGATTAGCTTAGCACATTTACTAGTTTACTTGTCGATAAAAGCAACATCACTGCTGGGCAATTCCAGCAGAATGCCATGTCATTTACGCTAATTTCTGAACAGCCTTGACTTAACAGCAACCAGTTTCGGTTTATATCTAAAGAATAGATTCTCCCCTGTTAAAAGCTATCAAAATTGATTACGATAAAGTCAAAGCTTTTCAGAATATAGCGTAAATGACGTGGCATTTTGCTGGAATTGCCCTTCTTCATTCCAAGCAGCTCCATACATGCTCAGTTTCCCAATCCAGAACCCCAGAAATGGTAAAACAGATCAAGATTTATTTCCCAAAACGTTAATCCTCATGATGCAGTGATAGAATTTATTCTACCATTCGCTTTCTTCCGTAGAATATATACACATCTCCTTGCCGAGCTCTGACTGCGGCAGTAGAACTTTGCACCCTAGTGTCACTTGACCGACCAAGAGACAATACAGGCAATTGTAATTATTCATAACAATGGCAACGCAGCTAGCGGGAGGCTGGACCCGAAGAGCCCTGCACTTTTGCAAGTTAAGAAGCAGCTTTAATTTCCTCACCTGAAGCAAACCCCCTCAGGTTCTGTAGTCCATTCCAGCAAACATCCACACTGAGTAGCACTCTGGTTTAGAATGCAATGAGCATGTTTCATCCTGTCTTTCACCCAGTCTGAATGTTCTATGATAATGAGCTCAGATACTTTCCGCTTGTCCTCTGGCAGCTGCTTCAGTCGATTCAGGCGGCAGAGATTGGATTCAAAAGTTTTTGCATATCCTACAGTAAAGAGAGAATGATTTGTATAGTACAACAGTACGCTCAGCTGGGTAGTGATTTTCACAAACCTGTTGGACACAAGAAATGTACATGGAAACACAAACAAAAGTTGTTTTAGATAGTGACAACTTTCTCAAATCAATTTATCGGAAGGTGAATACAACACAAAAATAACCAAGTCATTCATCTTGCTTGATCATGTTTACCTGGTCACATGACAATAATGTCAGGGCAAAGTCTGGCCATATGGTTATGGCATTGGACTCAAAATCAAAAGGTAGTGGGTTCAATTCCAAACATGCACAATCATGTTGTAACTTCACTGGGGAAGCATTTCATTCAAATTTTCCTCAGTCCATATGTTTGTAAAATGGGTGTCTGGCAATAGGCAGTGCAAAAAAATGTCAGAATGCTAGTTATCTGTGCATGCAAATGGCAGCAGCATTGTATGCTCCAAGGATTTTTAAAGTAATCAGGCCTGCTAGGGTAATAATAATGTGAAGCTGTGTGATCTGGCAGTAGTCCGGATACAAGATTTATAAACCGCATTATAATTATTATTATTATTAAGTTTCATTATTCATTGAGTAGTTAAGGCAAGTGAGGCTCCCAAATAACCTAAGAAGAGATGGGTGGTCTGGAGGAGGAGTAATCACAGAATAACTCTACAATATCTTTGCACTACCCTGAGGAGAAATTGATTTCACCACACTACCAGGCTGTCACATACAAATGAATGCCAGCTTTGCTGAATAGATCCACAGTTTAGTTTTATTTGTGACTTTGATTCAAGACAAAACTCACAGTTGATGCAAACATAGATCTAAGAATGCTGACAATGATAGCTCAAAGATTTGGTCACATGTGAAATTTGCCCAAATGCCCACAAGAGATCACCTGCTATTGCTATGCATGTGCTTTTGAACTTTGTCATTTGAGCATCAGCTCTTGCAATGACCCTTGCTGCCAGCATGTGGTTGAGGTTCTGCGTAATTAGCAAATTAGCAATGGAGGACAGGGTAGTTTTGCTGCTGGATTTTCAGGCAGTGTTTTAATCAGTGTTGAGAGGGCAAGACAGATGAAAGATGGTGTTCGGCAGTTTCAAACAGGTGACGACAATGCCTGCTGCTTGTAGCATGCTATGGTTTGATTTTATTTAAAAACTGATAATTGTATCTGATTCTGCAGATATCAGTTATGAATGCTTCAAATCAACCTGACGGGATTTTATCATTAAATGTCTATAATCCTGAGAAATGTGAAAATGTGCTGGGTAATGTAACACTGAACCATCCCTGTATCTCAAAATGTATAGGTATCATTGAAATCATGCACGCCTGAAGCACTAGTCAGACTCGCTTTGCTTTTAGATTGCAACTCAACTAGATGCAATAATGCAAGAATGAGATTAACTTTTTTAATTCTGCGTCACATGCGTCACAAGTCCATGCAAGAAAAATGCCATTTCTGTTTGAAAATTCTACTTAACCACATAAGGTTTCATGGTTTATTTTCTTGTAGGCCAAGGGCCAAGGAGCAATATCTTAGTAACAATTTCTGACATAACTACATGTTCTTTGTTTTACTGATTTGAAATGTTAAATTTCTTTATATCTTATCCAAAAAAATGAAGCAATTTGAGAAACTGCAGGACCTCTGTAATGATCAGAATTTGGCCCCTAATTTTTTTTCCGCACTGTGCTGCATGAATCATGATCAAAATGAGAGGAAATATAACATCTGTAAAACAATCACAAATTATATCCGTTAACCCATGACACCCTACCGCGCCCGAAACCGCCCGCGATTTTTTGACCCCCGGACACCCTAGCCCGCCCGAAAGCGCCCGGTATCAGTAGGCGTCTCTAACAACGTGTTCTCGCCGGCAGGCGAGACTTCCGTTACAAGAAATAGTTTCTATAAAAGTTCCACTTCCTGTTGATACCGAAACGAAGTAAATCGACTGATAAACACGAGTTCTTTGCTTGTTTGACTACGAGATGGCATTTGCTACACTTCAAGGATGGCTTGATGAGATGAGACAGGATACACATGATGATTCAGGGAGGGAGTGAAAGCAATCAATCTGACATTGATACTGAGATAGTAGTTGATGATAACGACTCAGACAATGATCCAGATACCGGCAATGCCAGTCTAGATCTAGATCCAAGCACCAAGTGATGAACAATGTCAATGAGTAGCAAACTCGCACATTTCTTGGTTTTGTTGCATTTTTGTGTGCAATAATATACATTAAAGCATGCTATGTTGTATATTTTCTGAAAGTTTGTCCATTTTTCTCTTCATTTTGTATTTTTTCATTTTAAAAAAATGAAGTTAACATATAAAAATAATTTTTTGAAATATCCATATAGATAGACTTACGGAGTTATGCCCCATTGCTTAGGAAAATGGGGACAGCTTCCTGTTTGAGGTCTTAGGGTGTAATGGGTTAAGATGTTAAATGTTCATAATGAATGAATATTTGATAATTTTCACAAAGCTGAAAATTTCCATCTCAAGTTTTGTTTAATACAGGATGGGTGTGATAATTGAGTTGAAACACAAGTGCAGATGTCGTGGGCTTCAAAATGTATACCTTTATACACAATATCCATGATATCTGTCCTCTTCAGTTCCGCATCATCAAACTTAGGAAATGAGGTCAACACATCAGAGCCTTTTGACTTCTTCAGTATTTCGGCTCCTTTGACATATGCATCTATCTGGGCTTGTCTACGGGTTGTTCCCTTTCCTTGGGCTATGAAACGGTCGACTATGTAAAGATCACAAGAGATGTAGAATTCTGGTGACCTCACCTGTAAACAAAGGAAAAGAATTCCTCTCTTTACTTCTCTTCTAATTTACATCAATGTTGAGAACAATTTCAATATCCCCCAATGTGCTAACTGTGTACCTGCCCCTATGAGATAGCTGAGCACCTTTTACTTGAGTGCTCAGTGACATCAGAGACACGTTTATTCCCTCAGGACCTGCTATACAGAATACTCTTTATGGCCCTCATTACTAGCTAGACCAGTAAAATTTACTGAGCCAAAGGGCTAAAGCCCAAATGGGACTGGATCAGTAAAGAAAAAAGGAGACCAATGTTGTGAAAATGATATTTAACACTGATCAATCCCATCACTAAATTGTCACAGTCAACGGCACTTCACCTGTCTCATTTGAGCGAGTTCTTCAGGAGGAGGAAAAATCTGTATTAGACAATGCAAGAAAACAATGCCAGTCTTAAGCCTTGGCACTGTTTTGAAACCAATGACTCTGTGACTTACTTTGCCTGTGACATTTGATGGATGCACTGGGTTGTAGCAAAGCACAAACATACTTTAGTTTACAAACTGCCTATCTTTGTGACAGACAATATGAAAAGAAGGCTTGTAAGTTTTGTAGCCAGTCACAGCCTGCTCACATGAGCTCACAGTATTGTTGTCAAGTAGAACTTCACGGCAACACTCCCATGATGTCTAAGAAGGAAATATCAAGAGTGGAGGGGAGGAGGGAGGAATGATGCGAGGCTGTGGAATTCCCAGATTGCCTGAGATGGACATGGGAAATGGAAAGGGGAGAGGATGGGAAGAAGTAGGAGCATTTAAATTCACATGCAGATGTTTGTTTGTGCCTATCGAGAGACTCTATCATGGAAGGCAATTCTTACAGTGAAGACTGGAGGAGAGTGAGACAATTCCCAGACTTGAGGAAATGAAAGTAGCTTAGATTTTTCATACTTGGAAGGCAAAGCAACAGAAAATCTTCAGAGGAAGATCCCTTCCTTTCCCCCGGGCTGGCAACTGCTTTGGCTCTTTGACTTCTTGACAATCTTACACATAACAGAAAGAACCCTAGCAGGGCTTGTGTGAAGGAGTTCAAAGCACTTATGGACTAGTCCATTATACCATGAAGTCAGTCATCTGGATAAGTAAGACTGGAAGGAAACAAGGCAGTTAAGAAACTGTATCATGTATAAGCACTCACAATCTTATAGACAGCCAGGAGCTTAATCTTCATCTGGACAACATTTTTGTCAACGTTCATGATTGTATTCACTCCATCCCTGGGCTGGCTTGCCAAGTCACTGATCAGTCGATCCAGCAGATCACCAACTTCCTGTTCCGTCAACTGCAAAGTTGGAGCAGAAACAATAATATTTTTTTTCTTTTTCGTTTATTTTGGTCTCAGTTAAGAGTTAAAACTAAAATATCGGTTGCATGCGCAGTGCTATGACAGAAACATTCATGTTTGAAAATGAGCAAATGGTGATAAAGAAAAGTACAGTTGCTTTGCTTACCTGAACATAAACTTGGCCAAAAAAAATGTGTACAACCTCTCTGTGGTTTGAAGACAATGTGAAAACATAAAATGAGAGACAGAAATGTTAAAAAAAAAACTAGATCAAGGAAGCTGAGATTCTGAGAAATGCATGTTCATGTTCAAAAGTAGTCAAATTTCCATAAACCACATCATTAACAACAGTAAGATTTCCTAAAAACTGGCATCTCTGCCTAATATTTTGAACTGATTAACTGTGCCCTTCGTCCATAATGACGTATATATAGGGTCATATGCCACAAATTAAATAAATCCGTATTATTTTGTTCAGATATTTTGGCTGATCATGATAAAGTTTTCATGGATGCACTCAAAAACTTTACATCTAAAACATTACATGAGGAATTTGTTCTCTTCCAGCCAACAAAATAATTGTATGCAACTGCATTTCCTTTGAATCTCATCTTTGTCAACTACAGTTCTATACTTATAGGTCAACATAAATGACTTGATAAATGTACTAAGGCACAATCCAAATTATGGCAGTCTGGAAAGGGACACATAAGCATGGGACTCCTAGGATTTTATGTCTTCAGCAGCCCCAATGTTAATGTTACATTCTAAACAATTACCTCCACAAAGAATACATAATCATCAAGCTGAAAGAAATTAGTAAATGCAATATAAGAGTTTTATGGGATTTAGTGCTGCTGGTCGTTTCTGGGAATAAAATTAATACACGCTATATAAGAGTTTTATTGGATTAAGTGCTGCTGATGGTTTCTGGAAAAGCAATGTATAAATGCTGCATAAGAGTTGTATGGGATTTAGTGCTGCCGATGGTTTCTGGAAAAGCAATTTATAAATGCTGCATAAGAGTTGTATGGGATTTAGTACTACTAATGGTTTCTGGAAAAGCAATTTATAAATGCTGCATAAGAGTTGTATGGGATTTAGTACTGCTAATGGTTTCTGGAGAAGCAATGTATAAATGCTGCATAAGAGTTGTATGGGATTTAGTACTGCTAATGGTTTCTAGGAAAGCAATGTATAAATGCTGCATAAGAGTTGTATGGGATTTAGTACTGCTAATGGTTTCCGGGAAAGCAATGTATAAATGCTGCATAAGAGTTGTATGGGATTTAGTACTGCTAATGGTTTCTGGGAAAGCAATGTATAAATGCTGCATAAGAGTTGTATGGGATTTACTACTGCTAATGGTTTCTGGAAAAGCAATTTATAAATGCTGCATAAGAGTTGTATGGGATTTAGTGCTGCTGGTGGTTTCTGGGAAAAGAATTGACAAATGCTACATGAGAGTTTTTATGGGACTTACTGCTGCCGGTGGCTTCTGACTGAGCTGTTTTTCCTTGTGCTTCTTGATTAGTTCTTGAATCTCAAGAGGGATCTCCTCTTTAGGTTCATCCTTGTAGAAATGCTGATGAATGGTCAAACAGACAATATTAACTGACTTTTAAGTACTTTTCTCATGTGAGTTTGCATTAAGCCGCAATTCATGCCTTGCATGTGAAATTTTCTAGACAATTACTGTCATCTGATCCCACAGGAGGCATCTGATTTTGATAGTGAAGGTCATATGCTCGCAGCCAGTTGAAATGAGACTTAAGTCACTTTGTGGCTAAATCCAGTTACCGGTATGACATGAAAGTGTCATTACATGAAAAGCTTTCTGACCTGATATTATTCTGGCCGGAGATATTGTTGTTTGAAGTCTTTAGGCAGCACTTTATCCAATGGATAAAAATTCTGAGAAAATCATGACTGACGGAACATGTTTATATTTAATAAATTATCAAATATGCCTCACAAAATCTCAAATATAGTCACAAATACGATGAAAGTTCATAAAATCTGTTTGTGTACTGTTTTTACCCTAATTTCTACAACAAACAAAAATTTGATACGACATTCACCTTCAGAACCTATTATCTCAGTCCCTAGGTTAGTGACATAATCCTTATTTTGATTAGTTGCAAGATTCTAAAAAGTGCTTTTATTACCTGAAAAGTATGACTGAGCAAACTGCAATTTAAATAAATATTCTCTGTTGTGAGTAAACTTTTGGGTATACAGAATCAAAGCGCATGCTGATCATAAAGAATTTTCAGAGGTTTGAAAAACACCCATCAACAGCTATTGAGCTCTGCTAATTGGCAGCAAAATGGCATCTGTGAAATCCACAGACCATGCATAAGTTCATGCAAGAAACTTCAAACTTCCCTGAAAAAGCCTACCTCTTTAAGAATAGAATCCACCTCCAAATTGAGGAACAAATCTACGGTCTTCTGGTATGCACGGGCTTTTGATTCTTTCTTGCTGAGGGCAACAGCACTTGCAATGAGCTTGCCCTCGATTATCACTTTAGCTTTAGTGTACAGATGGATTCCTATGAAAAGAGAAATATTTATGAGTTCACGTAAGGAGTGCTAAAATTGTACAACCTAAACATGTGCAGGTGTATTTTGATGTGTTATGGCAGAGTCTAGACTAAAATGGAGCAGTGTGGCCAAATGGTAACAGGACTGGACTCGATTTCAAGGTAGTGGGTTCAATTCCTGACCACGGTCATGTTGTAAGTGCATTGGGAAAGCACCTCATTCCTATTTTCCACTTGTAAATTGGGCACCAGGCTATTGGCAGTGAAGGGTATTGTTAGAATGCTAATGAGCAGCACCTGTAAATGGCAACGGCACTGAATGCTCCGCAGAGCTTAGCCATTTTTGACTAGTCTGGGCTTGGCTGCCTATGAAATATTAGCCCAATTCACTTCCATATAAGTGGCTCAACAAATTTTGGCAGACCATTCAGTTTTGTACCTTAGGATTATTAAAATATTAGGATGGTAAAGATTGGTTTATGGTAAGGGATCAAAATATGCAACAACCATGATAATTTAATTCATGATCTCTTTTCACAAAAGCTAACAAAAGCTAAAAAGCTTTATGTCCTGTCTCTTCAGTGAACTAATCAGATTGTGAACTAATCNGACTCTTCAAAGCTTTCAAACAGATTTAAAAACATTTCTGTTCAGGAAGTACCTGAATGACTGTGGTTGATTGTCAACTTAACTTTACTGTTCATATGTAGTATCTTTATCATGTTTTATATTGTCAGATACTGTTGCGTATGCAGGGGTGTAAAAGTGTGATTGTAAAGCGCCAAGGGCCCACCAAGTGGGGAATTGGCGCTATATAAATGAACTTTATTATTATTATAATCCAGGAGCACGTGATGAGAGGCTTTCACCTGAACGCCACTGTTGCGCTTCTACAGATTTTAGATCATTGGTCAGTGCTGCCATTTATCCCACCACGCTGAACTTCGGAAGTCTATTTCTTTATAGTTTAACAAGAAAGGGAGTTATCCCAAAGAGCAGGTATCATGCTCCCGTGAATATATGCCACTCTTTATTCAGGTCCAAAATGACACTGTGAAATTCTTTCTCTTGAATTTGTTAAAAATGCACAGCATTGCCTAATTCAGAATCTTGTCATCTACAAAGGAAAAAACTGTTTCATTTAAATTTGGTGCAGTGTCATGGAGGAATTATTGAAGACACTGATGTATTCATTTTGTTAAATTTCACACATTTTCTGGGCGAAGCTATGAAGCCTTTGATCCAGCCGTGTATTCTGAAAGATACTATTGCTTCTCCATTACACTGCTTAAAATAAAATAATCTGGTATCCTTTACAGAAATTTTGATAAGCTCAGGTAAATCCAAAACGGTGGCATTTCTGATAAACATACCTCTCTCAGTTCGCATTGGTTCCACTTCACAATTATGTGTGAGACCACAGCGTGATTCCAGGAATGCCTATGTCAGCGGGTTACAGGAATACATATGAAAAAGCAAGAAAAAGGCCAATCAATCATGCTCTGAAGACATCTATAACATTGGTGATATTATTTTGTAAAAGTACCTTAGAAGTCTTGACTCCACTATCTATATGAACTGTTATATTTACTTCAAAACAAAAATACCACTTTGCCGCATTCAATCTGCTGTAAATCTTGGGTATCACACATCCATACCATAAATGTATAAACTTTGTAGTTTGTTAAAGAAGACAAAAGTGGTGATAAAATTCTGATTTCTCTCCTGTATTATGAAGGGCTTTACTATATTTTTTAAATTCATTATTAGCAGCATTTTAAAACCTGTTTTGTTTTTCTCAAATATCAGTGTCTCTATAACGGTGACAAATTACTGAAACTATGATGCTGCATCACAATTTTTTTTTCCTTTAACAATCAGAACAGTTTACGTTCTCATACCAAAGAAAATACAGACAGAGAGAAGGAAAAAAAGGAAAGCCTAAGATAAAATGAAAGAAAGAAAGAAAGAAAGAAAGAAACAAACAAACAAACAAACAAACAAACAATGACACCTACCACATCAAGCAGCATGACAGGCTGGTTGTCTGGTTGCTTAGAAGTCCTGATTTTGTTCTGTAGCTTCAGCAGCTTCGTTCTCAAATCGTCTTCCCCCATCTCCACCTGGAGAGACAAACTGCAACTTATGAGTGTCTAATAAAAGAAGTCTGAGTCCTTCCGTTATTGTTCGAATGCATTTAGTTGCACTTATGCTATTCAATAAACCTTCTCTACTTGTCGCATTCATGATACAGCAATTATGGGCTTTGGTCCTTTCAAACATTTACATCAAATTGTCACCGTGCTCCGAAGTGGCCAAAATCATTTTTGACACTTCTGAGAGAATGCAGAGGAATCATTTTAACAGCAAAGCAAAGAAAAACAGTCAGGATATATCTTTGGAACAGCAATTTTCACAAAAACCTCTCTGTCCATTTTAATTTTCTTAATATCTCAACATAGATCGTGATCCCATAAACATATGGTACCCTTATTCCAAAATGGTCCATGTCATTTTCGAAGCATGGTGACAAAATAAAGCTTACAACATGGCACTCATAAAATAATGGTGCTAGCCCTCCCTGTAACATGGCTTTCCAATATACATTCAACACATCTTATTCAGAAGTCTGTTCATCACAACTTCAGCTTCACAGCAACACTTTCTGGGTAATAATTCTGTATTTCTGTATCAAAGTTCCTGGATATCACACTGGTCTTTACTCCTAACGTTCTTCATGTCTCCTAGAAATTACAATTACATGGACCTAAGGGTCATAAGAAGGATGAAACACACCATATGTTCCTCCCATAAGCAAAGTTTCCTCGTCAGAAATAACTTGACTGGATTATTCTTAATTATAGTATCTGAGTCACCAGGTGGCGCTCACTGCCTCTGCATTTGTCAGAGATATGTACAGCATGAACATTCTGTAAGTAAATCGTTTCAATTGAGGGACTGTTTTCAGAAAATTGAGATTTAACATGCAAAAACTAGCAAAAAAAGAGAACAGACAGGCTCAAGACAGAAAAATTTACTGGCAATTTAAAGATTCTGTGTTAATTTCCTTGCTTAACGACTTTTTCAACATAGCAAAATTTATTGGATCTTTCGGAACATGAGGACGTGCCAGATATATATTCTGTTTCAATGTTTTGATTTTTTTGCCCTTTAAATTCATATCAAGGTGTATCTAGCTGATCTATCTCTAGTTCTCTAACTGATCAGGATTTTGTTAGCACACAAATTGATGTCCCACATTTTTCCCGAAAGTGTCATATAATGTGACTCTTATGAACTTGGCAGCCATCTTCTCATACCTTTGGACTTTGAAAAGTTGGTTCTCTTATGTGCTCCACACTTGGTCCTGTATCAGCTTGTGCCATAATCTCTGCCACACTCCTTGTTTTCAGAAGTTGAAGAGCACTGTCAAACACAGAGTGCTTCAGCAGTTTCTTCCCTGTGCTGGTGGCTCGGGCGATGAAGACATCGTTGATGTAGAGAGTGCCAGAAAAGATGGGCCGGTTCAAAATTTGGGTGTCCACATCCTCCACATTAAACTGAGTCTAAGGGTAGGACAACAAAAGGATTATCCACATATATATATATGTATCTTTGAAAAACCTGACCCAATGGACCCAACAAACTTCTTTAAAGGGTGCAATCAACTAATTTCTTCCGCCTGCCTACTCAATACATTTTACTCAACACTCACCTAAACTGAATCCAGTCACATTCCTCTGCTACTTCTCCTAAATGACTGCCCATAGGAAACAGTAAAGCACTTTCTAATAATGCTCTCCTATGAATGACTTATGTCAGGAGTTCCTTCCATCCAATGCAGATATTAGAAATACTCTGTACTCAGACCCCTAACAACTGCTGTCCTATGGCCAAAGGCACATATAGTGTATATGTGCCTTTTTGTCATAAAATGGCAGAACTGGAAAAGATTTGCATGTACTCATGGCATTTCGCCAAAGGGCTCAAATTAAAATGGCCACTGGATCAGAAAAATAAAAAGGGATATCCATGTACTTCAAGGCAATAGGCTGTAAAGCACATACCCTCACAGTTCAACGGACTAAATCATCATCATTATTATCATCATCATTATCATCACATGTACTTCAAAGCTGCAACTGTCTTGAAAGAACTAACAAGGAAACCAAGGGAGGAAGAAGTGAAAGAACAGAACTCCATTCCTTAGAGCAAAAGTCAGAAATGAACAGGCATTTGGGGAAAAGCAAAAGTTGCAAGCTTACAGGGAGATTAAGGAGGATTTTTAACCAAACAACACCAGGGACAGTTAGTAAAACGACTCATAGTTGGGTTTCTTATCAACGACCTGAGCATAAAAGGAGCTGTTCATAGTGGAATGATGCTGTTACCATCAACATGTAAACAGACACACTTTGAAGAAAATAAAGAGAACAGCAAGACAGAAAAGTCATTTTTCATCCCAGACCCACCTTTAAAGAGAGATGCGAGGCTGTGATGCAATTCTCGATTGTCTGAATGGAATTTTCTTTCTCAGGAAAGTCCTTCAGCTTGAGAATAAACTTTTGCAGCTTCTCGGCTGTTGAAGAATTGGCCACATCCCCAACTAGGGCCATGCTGTTCACCTGCAGAGGAGAAAATCAAGGCATTAAAATTTAAATTTAAGATAACAAAGAGACACCTGCGAGATTATGAAAAAGTGAAAAGATGAAAATAGCTTTTTCTGCCCTGTAGGAAACTGGTTTGCAATGCTATACAATGTTATACATTTCATTCATGATACAAGTATATAGAATGGAAGTATATTATAGAGAAATCAAAGACATCAAGGATATGATATTGCAGACTAAAGTATCAGATGGAATTGCCATTAAATGAAGAAACTGTATCATACACAGATAAAGGGGTTTTGAGATCTTATTTCGTCAATACTTTCAATACAAACAATTGCAATTTTCTTATCCCAGTCTACAGAGTTCATGATTCAGAAGCTGGGAGTGAAATAAACTAAGTAACTAAGAGTTCAATCTAAACACCAAAACTGCAATCAGGCTGATTTTCAGTGACATAACCTATCTCAACTAGGTTTATTTGTCTCTAGATATTGGAGTCTCAACTCCAACAACTACTAGGGTCAGCTCTTTTAAAACAAGATTTAATAAAGTTACCAGTGCTACAGGAACACTCATAGGAGCAACTGGCTTTTTGACCGACTGGCCTCCTCCTCTGCCTCGTCCACGACCTCTGACATTTTCTGGCTGACTCTGCTGGGCTTGACCTCCTAGAGCCATATGGCCTCTGCCTCTTCCAGCAAACTGACCTCTGATGGCTGGTTGACCTACAACCCCTGTCTGATCTCTGCCTGATGACTGGCCTTGATCTTCATCAACGGACTGACCTCTGAATCCAAGCTGACCTCTGCCTGCTGGCCGGCCTTGAATGGCAGAATGACCTCTACCTCTGACCTGACCTCTGCCTCTAGGCACACCATTCTCCCTTCCTGATCCAGCTTTTCGCTTGGGAATACAAATTGATAAGCATACAAAGCAACACAGCAAGGTTCTTCTTACTCATTTTCCCAAACCAACTTCCATAATGCACCTCTGTACTTGACCCAAAGGTTACTTTCAGTCCTGTTTTCCAAGAACTATTACATTACACCTGATTATCATCCACAGACACTCCCCCGATCTTAAGATTATCCCAAAATACAGATCCAAAGCATATGTCAATGGCTGATATTTCTTCCAATGCATGTTGATGTTTTTATAAAACTCCTGCAGTAACTGGTACATTTGTGAAACTGTGCCACAGTTTCACTGACAGTAAAACAATGCTTCAGTAAGTCCACCCTTAAAACAAAATAAATGTCGATATGGACATGAGACATGTTTAGTCATATTTCCATTCTACTTGGCATTTAACTGAAATTTTGATCAATACAGTATCATATGGAAAACTACTGACTTAGGTCACATTTTCAGAGGCTTCTCCCATCACACCAAACAAAATGTCCATATACACAGTAAACCTACCTTTGCATCAATCTGGGTCAAATCTATGTCTTCTGTGAAGTCTTGATTATTATGCTCTAAAGGTGGCTGCCCACAGTGGTCCTCAGGTGATCTGCGACTGTCTACATGCAATTTGTGGTCAGGAAATAGTAGAGGTGGGGATCCTCGTCTGGGTCGAGGTAGTAGAGGGGGCAGGAGTGGTGGGACATCATATGGATCATCATATATGCAAGGGGGTGGGAGAGGGAAATATGGGTCATCAAATGGTGGTAGAGGTGGAGGAAGGGGAAAGCGAGGGTCATCATAAGGATCAAGGAAAGGGGGTGGGAAAGGAGGCGTGATGCGACCAGCAGGGTAGTATCTATCTCGCTCAAGGTCTCTAGGTGGTGGAAATCTTGCCCTTCCCCTTGGGCCCCGAAACTGTTTTGGAGCAGTGCCCCCAGGATATCTGTGAAAATTTGGATTGATGGGCCGTTTCCTTGGGTCTCGTCGGAATGGATCGCCCATCCTGCGGAAGAGCCTGCAGTCTGAATGGAGAAAGAAGCATATGAAAGACCATAATGATATGGGTGAAGATGTGAATGTTATCTCATTTGGACAAGAAAGAAAGATCAAAAATGGAATAAAGGCAAAAGACGAGAAAGAAAAATTATAAAATGAAGTTAACAAGAAAGAAAATATCAAAAATGAAGAAACCAAAGAATGACAGAGGATAACATTAAAAAGAAAAAAAAGAACCATGACACTATTCATGCACTGTAGATAATATGTTAGCAGTCGGCGCGCAATTTCCTAAGACAATTATGAGGCATAACTTACATTCCTGAAACTGCCATGGTCGTGCTTGTTGATTCCTGGCATCAGCCAATTCTGGTTTACAACCTGAGAGTGGGCGATGTGACTCACCCCCTTCAGAACTGAAGGATGACAATTCAAGACATTGAAACCCAGTGGGTATCTTATTTCTCTCTTCACTGTCCCGAGTTGCCGAGCTCGATGATGTGAAAGACATTTTGCTTTCCTGCGACTCCACAGACGACGTATTGGTGTCAGAGCTTGTAGCATACTCACAAACATAACCATGGGTAGCCTTCCTCCATCTGGCAGCTACTGGTTGATAAAAGTTTCCACCACTACTGCCATGGGTAGCCACCGCTTGATTCTTCCTAGAGACTGGTCTTGACTCACAACTATGAGCCCTTCTGTCATTCGGTAAAGATAGTCTATCTGTTGTGTGCATAACTTCTGAATCTTGAATATGCAGATCTTGAAACCCTTGTATCAGATGATCATGAGGTGCTTTAAAAGTGGAACCATCATTCCCGGCAGTAAGCAAGTTGTAAACGCTCTGAAAATTTTGATCATTATGTGGGCAGCAAAATACATTATTATTGAAATCTGTTTCCAGAATAGACAACCTATCATTTTTACATGAAGGAAACTGTACTGCTGGGGTATTTCTACATCCACTGTGATGACCAGCAGAACTGGATTCATCCAGGAAACTCAAACTATAAACTGGCTGGCATGAAGACTCTCCTGAAACAAACGATGATTCTAATTCCTGGTTGCCTCTGTGGCCAGGTTGTCCAAAGGCCAAGTTCCCTCCTGGAAATGAATGACGAAGCTGTTGTAATTGACTCCATGGTAACTGATTCTCTGAATGTGGATGTGAGTTTTTCAAGTCTCCCGTACTTCCACCACAAAAATAACTGTCTGTTCTATCATAGTCTGAAAGAACAAAGGGTCCATTGTAGAGAGTTCTTGACTGTCGTCTTCTACGTTTTGGCATCTTCCTCCTTCTGTCAAAGATGTTTCAAGCATCTGTGCTCACTCCTTTTTAAATACCAATCCCTTTAAAAGCTATGTTGACCAAATAAGTATAATCACTGTATCTAAACATAGACTGGTGTGTTTGCATCATCAAACAGGAAAAGTCTGCACTGAACTGACAAAAATATATTATAGAAAAGAAGGCAAAAAAAAAAAAAGAGAATTGCAATTTTAAAATTCAAGTGGTGAAAGGGCACAACAGTTTATTTTGGCTGACATTTTATCACATTTTTTTTTGGTCTGATTTCACCACATCTGATAAATTAAGCTTTCTTTTTTTCCTACAAATCTTGTAACTAAATCAGTCATCATATGAGATGGACAAATGAACTGTTTCATTGTTGAAGAGGAGCCTTGAATTATTCCTTGTTGAGTAAGGACAGGTGATGGGAGAAAAAGTTCATGTTAACAGTGCTCACAAGTGATTTATAATCACAACTCCTGTTCCTCCCCTCTATAACCTCCACCTCCCATCCCCATTTTTTTTCTTTTTGATTGTTGTTGTTGTTGTTATTGAAATGAACTGCACTGGATTAAAGCTTTCCATAAAGCAGGAGAGACTCGACTAGATACTTCAACTATTCAACAAGTACAGTATTACTGTTGTTTGTTATCAGGGAAGGATTTCCATATATGGGCCACTTTACAACATGCTCTTGATCCATCCCAATAAACACACTTAAAAGGGACTATTTTGATGGGGATGGTATTAAAAAAGCGGGGCTTGGCTTTTGCAAGGGGAATACACAAAGTTGACAAAGAGAGAAAAGTGGCCATTTTCAAATCTTGCAGTCTTGTATTCCCCTGCATGTTGAAGGATGACCCACATATGGAAATGCTTCCCTCAGATGTGTTTCATCAGTTCTGTGGGTTCTTCTGTAGAATATTTAATAGTTAATTAGCCTGGTTATATGAGTATACTAGATTACTGGGATGAACATTTTATTTTAACTACATGTAGCTGATATACCTTGCTGTGTGAGTATTAATTTAGAACTGGGATGAACATTTCATTTTAACTATATGTAGCTGATCTACCTTGCTGTGTGACTATTAATTTAGAACTGGGATGAACATTTCATTGTAACTATATGTAGCTGATCTACCTGGCTGTGTGAGTATTAATTTAGAACTGGGATGAACATTTCATTTTAACTATATGTAGCTGATCTACCTTGCTGTGTGACTATTAATTTAGAACTGGGATGAACATTTCATTGTAACTATATGTAGCTGATCTACCTTGCTGTGTGAGTATTAATTTAGAACTGGGATGAACATTTCATTTTAACTATATGTAGCTGATCTACCTTGCTGTGTGACTATTAATTTAAAACTGGGGTGAACATTTCATTTTAACTATATGTAGCTGATCTACCTTGCTGTGTGACTATTAATTTAGAACTGGGAGGAACATTTCATTTTAACTATATGTAGCTGATCTATCTTGCTGTGTGACTATTAATTTAGAACTGGGATGAACATTTCATTTTAACTATATGTGGCTGATCTACCTTGCTGTGTGAGTATTAATTTAGAACTGGGATGAACATTTCATTTTACTATATGTAGCTGATCTACCTTGCTGTGTGAGTATTAATTTAGAACTGGGATGAACATTTCATTTTAACTATATGTAGCTGATCTACCTTGCTGTGTGAGTACTATATTTAGAACTATGATGGACATTTCATGGACTTAGTGAAGTCTTCATGTGTAAAAAAAAAAAAAATGCTGACTGACTGACGAGTAGATAAGTATGAAAGAAGTGAGCTATGGGAGGAATTCCATATGTGTGACGGAAAGATTTCCGCATACAACACATCGAACCAACAAGATACCCTAACCCTAACCCTAATCCAGTGTCAGGGTTAGGGTTAGAGTTAGGATTAGGGTCAGGGTTAAGGTTTGGGTATGTTGTTGGTTCAGTGTGTTGCATGCAGAAATCTTTCTGGCACATCTATGGAATTCCTCCCTGAGCTATATCTCCCTTTACCCGGCCCACATTATCATTAGCAAATTGACACAGTGACCACAATGAAAAATGAAACAATCAAGAACTTCAAGTAAGAGCATGTTGTAAAATCAGACCTCATATTCTAAACCTCATACATCTAAAACATAAGATTTTGAAGGTAGACAGAAAAGGATAGACACATATTAATATGTATCCTAATGAGTTTTACGAGTCATACTTGCTAAAACATAGGTTTTGATTGCAGACAGAGAAGGACAGACATATATGTCTTCTGATGACTGTTTACACACATCCCACGTTTCAAGTGAGGTTCCATTCTGTGACATTGTCCACAAACTCCTATACCCATTCCCAAAATAATAATAACAATAATACATTTCATTCATAATTATAACATGGTTCATCATTGGCAGACCTACAAGTTAATTTATCCTCTCAACAACCACCCTTCTATTCATGAATTCATGTCATCTGTGTTTGTCTCTTGCAGACCATTCTCTCTTTCCCCGTATCTCTGTTTCTTTCTTTTTTTCTGTTGCAGACAAGCCCACACACCTGTATATCACATACTGGCAGATTTCTCATCTGACAATACAAACAAAGCCTTCAGCAAACAAACACATATTATGTACACATTACTGTGCTTAACTCAACGCATGGTCAAAAATGCATTTAAGCAAATTGAAAATACAGTTGACTCCGCTTAATCGCATTTCCTCGGGATCATGGAAAAAGTGGGCGATTAAGTGGAGAAGCGATTAAGCGGAGAAGGTCATTTAGGCCATATTTTTGGTAATGGGGTTAAATTTCTTTGATGTCATTGTTTGATGTCGTGCACTGACATCTTCTCGTCGCCAGACTCCAGACAGACTCTAGTTTGCGGTACTGTAGCGCGGTCTCTCTCACTGGCCACCTGGCAGTAGGCCAACAGACAATAAGGAGTAGGACGGCATGGTCAGAATCGACCGTTCATCCACATGACACGTTCTCTGACTAGCCGAAATCCACCAATATGATGTTTACATTTTCTGCCTTGCTGAGACGGAAGGCCTACAAGTTGAGTGGAGACTAAAAGGCTTTCAGGGCATTAGCATTACTGAACAGGTGACGGCGGTGATGCATAGTGTGGAACATCTATTTCGGCGTGGCAGCTGTCATTCAGTCAACCGGTCTGCCATCCATCATGCAGTTAAATCGTCTGTGTACATATTTGTTTGTCAACTGTATTCCTTCAACCGCTGATCTTTGAATTCACTGGCGCTAAAGAGTGGTCAGTTATCCGGGGGGAGAGACGATTATACAGTGACTTTTATATGGAAAAAAATTTGGTTCCCTGGGAAATGAGGCGATTAAGTGGAAAAGGTGATTAAGCGGAGGGCGATTAAGCGGAGTCGACTGTACATACAACTGCAGTGTTTTGTGTTGGTTTTTCATAGGACTTAGAACTTACCTGTTTTGAATGGTGAACACTAAAACTGTCACAGTCTGAGATCCTTTTCTCAATCACCTTTCCTTTTTCACCACCAATGTCTCCAGCTTAGTTCATCATAGAATGGTCTGCAGAAGGTGCCTGAAATCCAATTTACTATAACAAATAATGAACAGAAGAGAAAGTACAATGAAATCTGAATTGTAAACTGAGTGTTGAATAAATTCTCACAGATACTCTACTCCTGAGTCAAATTTTTTCACATGTTGGTGACGACCCAAGAGACACTACCATCAAATTCATACTCTGCATCAGTCAGGAGAGCAGCAATTTTCAAGGCAAAATGATAAAATGGCAACTACTACTACTGTGTCACATGGCAATGGCATCGCATTAAGGTGTCTAATGCTACTAGAGTCAATATTGATAACATGACCATTGACCATCCCCTAATGGACGACCCTGCTGACCATGAATCCCCTTAACTACAACATGTTTCTCAAGAGTTGTATCATCAAGTTACCATGATTTCGTTAGCCTGTACAGCTAAAAGGAGAATTCACCGAAAAGCTGGTAGCTTCATAAAAAAATGGTAGGTTTTATTTCAAGTAATAAATCCCATTAAGCAAAACTTTTCAGGCCATTGTTACTGATAGAGAGTTTCTATTAAAATGTTGGCAGACTATGCAATTTCCACACAACATATAATGTTCATCATCCATTCTCACCTCAGAATAAAGTCTGACCAGAGCTGTGCACATTGGCACATTTAGCATCACAAAAATATTCTTTTGATCATTCATTTACATTTTGAAAACACAGGTTTTCTCTATGATCATGAATTAAATTGCAAGTCACAAGCAACATGAGCATGTTTGTTTCCAGTAAATGGTAAAACTGAAGCTGAGGTACAAATATGAGCAGTTTGGTGGGAGAAATATTTTATACCATGATT
>JAWQUT010000417.1:99284-121998 GCA_033807755.1 Ellobium chinense | reverse complement strand
GAGCGTGGTAAACTTTTGTGTCCAGTTACGAGAGATATTGCTCTGTCAGAAAATGCAAAAAAACTGTAGAATCCTTCAATTTGTGGGTGGCGCCCCAATTCATTTCATCTGTCCCGGACTATGTAAGATACATCATTCTTCATAATACATCTGATTAATAACACCCACAAGAGCTTGGTTTGATGGGCGCTTGTGTTATCCAGATTGTCTAAGCAAGGGAAGATTATTTCTTCCTGAGTAAAGATGGTGAAAATAATTCACTCCTCTTTACTAAAATATATATACATATGAATGATTATTTTGTTCCCTGAGAGAGGGCATGTTATTCAAGTATCACTTCAGCAATCTTGTTTCGGTTTTTTTCTTTTTTTTCTTGCCTGCTTGTTAAATGTTGTTACAATTTTTCAACTACATTGGTAAGTGCTGTAAGACAGGATGGTTAACTTATCTCACCCTTACAACAAGGGAGACCATCATGGTATTAACACCACCTCTGCCCCTTCTCTCCCTATTCTCCCCCACCCCCCAAATGGGCTAGTCAGAGTACTTTTTGCTTCTCTGCAAATTTCCGCACTCCACTAATCAGTGTAATGTTCCCTCCGCAGATACAACATCCGAGTGAATGCCATCCTGCCAGGGTTCATTAAGACGCCAATGACTGCACATATCCCAGAGCACATCATACAGATGGTCACTGCACTTGTTCCTATGCAGAGAATGGGCAGTCCAGAGGGTCAGTTGTTGTTTTTGCTCTGATCTTGTGCATAGCAGTTTGAATGGCATATATTTCCACAACATGCTCTGAATATTATACCTTTATGAATTAACGCCCATCTTAACATTAATTAATTTTTGATTTGACAGAACTGATACAAAACTGCATCTCTGAATGCAGTTATACAGTGAAACTCGGATATAACGAGGTCGTCGGGACCGACCGTCGGTGCTCGTTAGAACCGATGGCTCGTTACAAGCATGGTCCACTGAAAATCATGTAAAAACTGTCAGTAGTGTCAGGGAGACCCCAGTCTAGCCCTGTAAGTCTATCTGGAGATGCTTTACTTAACAGGGTACTTAACTCTGCACTTCAAAATACTGTAAAATCCCTGGTTGCTTCCATTGATTCGAGACGTCGGCGTAACAACACCGCCAGCCGATGCGTTATGGTTGTACCGTTAGTTTTGTTGGGTTTTTTTTTGGGGGGGGAGGGGGGGAAGCAGCGCCTTATCTACATCATCATACGCCGAAGGTCGCTGTCTCTTGTGATTCAGGCTGCCCTTCTCAACTGCGGCTCTGATTTTGTCGCTGTCCTTTAAAAATGTTGAAAGTGTGCTTGTTGTGATGCCGTTTTCACGACAAATTTCTGCCTTGCTCTTCTGCTTTCTCTCGACTTCTTCGATTATTTTTAGTTTTGTTTCGAAGGACAGACATTTTCTCTTCCTCGATTCCATCATTGACAGGTGTAAACAAAGCAATGCAAATGTTGAGAGTCGAGAAACTAATGACTGACCGATCGTAATCACCGTTTCTCATTGTTATGATTGAAATCAAAATTGCCTAGCGCAGTGATTGGTCTAAACAACAGGCGTGGCCAATCACTAGCCGAGCATATCAATCCCATCTTCCTCCCGTCGCATGGTCACATCTCCACCGCATCCTTCCCTATCCCGCTTCTTGGCCTACTGCGCAATTAGTTTGTACCGGTAATCCTACCGGTAAATTACATAAGTGAGACAGCGAGACTTGCCTATTGTTGGCAATTGTTATGTAGCCTAAACGTTCGAGTTCCTCGCCGCTGAAAGTTTTAAGTTTTATTGCGGACGAAAGGGTTGCGAGGGCTTAATTGCAGGTCAGTTACCTCGTTTGGGCAGGGTTTAGCGGATTTTGTGCTCGTTATATGAAAGGCAAGTTTACTATTACAAAGAAGGAAAAAAAACAGGGATTTTCGTTTTGCTCGGTACATCCGAGAACTCATTTTATCCGTGCTCGTTATATTCGAGTTTCACTGTATGCAATTTGCTTATCTCATTTGAGGTGGTTATTCAAATGAGGGAAAAGATAGTAGATAACATAAGAAAATAATTCTCTACCATTATTAATCACATCCACATCTAGATCTATTTTCAAATGGCTCTTACCTGTAAAATAACTCATGCATCCTTTTCCTTGCCATACTATATATGTTTGTGATAGGCAAATACCCATGCAGAAATTTGCAGGGATATTATCTCAGACAAACACATATTCACAGAACTCACTGAAATCAGCAACAAAACATCACACACTAGTCTAGCGCACTGTGGACATCTTCACCACCAAGTGACAACAAATGGGCCTCCAAGGGTTGGCTTAGCAAATCAGAACAAAGCTTGATGGTTGCCCCTTTTGACTAAAACATTTGACTGCAGCAGGATGGTGAAAAGTATCCGAAATAATAAAACACCAAAAAAAAATCACAGAAAACATATTTTGTTTACTAATTCGAATCTAGATAGAAATGTACTTTATTCTTAAAGTTTGCTCACTCTAGATAAGTGAAGGGTAGAGACAGGCAAATTCCCAAGTCCACCTTTAAATATATAGATAGATTCAGTACTTGCTGATGTGTTCTTGCAGCACCTCTCAACTGCAGCACCTCTCAACTGCAGCACCTCTCAACTGCAGCACCTCCTCTCAACTGCAGCACCTCTCAACTGCAGCACCTGTCAGCTGCAACACCTCTAAACTGCAGCACCTCTCAGCTGCAGCACCTCTCAACTGTATCTGTCTTGCCAAGGAACCTGTTTATGTTTTGGTTGAATCCATATGCTAACTTTGATGTATACTGTCATCTGACTTTCTGTTTCAGAGATTGCTGAAGTGTGTGCCTTCTTAGCATCCCCTAGAAGCAGCTACATAACAGGGCAAGCTATTGAAGTGACAGGTGGGTAGTGGAATCTTTTATCATCTAATGGCAGTCTACTTAATGACTCATTGCACTTAATCAAATGTTTTGGTAAACAGATGTGTCGGCTGTAAAACAAAAACATAGCTTCTTCATGGCGCCATCAGTTTAACTCATTTCTAAACACAGCAGCTAAATTACGCTGATGATATAAGCTACCATATTTCCACACTGCATCCAGAATATGGCAAAAACTATCGTGCCAGCATTGTTAGAAGTGGTAAAAAACAAAAGCCGGATTGTCTAGTGATCTTATCGTACTTTCAGCCTGGAGGAGAAATAGTGTTGTTGCCTAGTTCAACGTGTGGTGTAAAATGCTACTGGTTGTTCTTTATAAGCTTCAACTTCAAGAGATAGGCAGATTCTGTAGACTAGTTATCTCCCATCTCATGGTTAATTGGAAATGACTGTCTGATTGTGAGCTTGAATGGAATGGATTAAACTTGATTTTTTTCCACATTCCTATGGAGTTTTTATGTAATGAATTTCACCATTCTTCAAAGCTTAAAAAAAGCTTTCTATGTGCCTGAACTTGGTCAACCAATGCCCACTTCTTAGTTACTTTGCAGCTGTGTTTTTCCAGTCACAAGGCTTATTTACCAATAACTGAAAGCATTACTGAGTCATTCACAATTTTAAGCTTCTCTCTTGTGCCATGGCAAATGCAGGAAAGTTTGTCCTGGCTGGCAACTGCCCAGGCTATTGAAAATAGCACAGTCGATAGGAAAGACAGGTACAGCCAGTGATATTTATGCAGAAAATGCACTATAACATCTAAAAACTGTTGAAATGAAGTGGAAACTGAGATAGACTGGACAGTGTTTAAGCAGAATTAGCTGTAGTCAGACCAGTGAAAATTAATAAAATAATCATTGTTGGCTTATGAGAAGGAGAGCACTGTAGTAACATTTTCGGTAGCTCATCGACATAAATTTGTAGAATTTTGATTACTTCATTGTGAAGAAAAAGAATTCCTCTTGTGTATACTGTCTCACTTATCTATGCCGACTACTTATATTTCAGGTGGATTGAACTTTTAAAAGGAATGATGTGCCATAGTTTGTTATAGGCCAGTTTTTCAAGCAAGAATGCAAGAATGGATGCAGCTACGACCTCAGAAAAAAATTCTGTTAACGTGTAGCATTGCTTTCTTGTCTTTGTGGATGTATAATATTATATTCTACAAGAATGGGTTTGATGAAGAAAAAACAAAAAATGAGGGATGAGTACTGCCTTTTTATTTATCATAAAATGGCCTGCTTTCTCATGAACTGTTATGAGTTTAAAATTTTGAACTCACATAAGATTTCCAATACTATCCTCTCAATGAGCCTAAATTGATGGTCCTTTACAGTTATATCAATTCTTAAATGTAGCCTAATTTGAGGAATTATAGGTCAATATGGATGATATGTCAAGATGTTTGTAGCATCTAGTCACAGAAAGTAAGAGAAGATGAAAGTCAACTGAGTTGCATTAATTCGGGTATACTTTGAAATGAAACTTGTAATATCAAATTCCCTCATACAAAGAGTATAAAGATGTGAAGATATGCATCATTTGCAATAGATAAAGATATTCTCATGCTAAGCATGATGACTTGCATATAATTTTTTAACACGATTTGTCGAACAGGTTTGCCTACTGTACTCATTTTTTGCACTATGTAGTACCCATGGGAGAAGTTTGTATCATTCATGTAACACTGTTTTGCAGATCTCTAGACTAGACTATATACTTCTTGTCAGATGCAGTGTTGAACAACAATTTGTAATTTGTACATTCCAAATCATTAACCATGAGGTAAAATAAAGCAATTTTATTGGCACAAAACGTAAGCTGACTAGTTTATGAGTTTAATTTATGTTTAACACTGGTGGCACCTTATTACTTTGGTTTTTTGGCACTGACTGTCTCATACATTCTATAACTAATACTAATAGAAGAATATCCTTGAAATAGACTTGTTCAGTCATCAGGCTGTTATATCAGATGAACAATGAAGAGTTTCCATAGATATCATGTGTTGTTTTTCAGAGCTGTCATCAAAGTGACAAATTTAAAAAAAATACTGGACATAATCAGGAATGTCTTTCGTTTTGTATAAAATTCTCTAAACTTTCTGCAGTATAGTCTGTCAAGAATTGTTAGCAATATTTACAGACCACAAGAAAATTCCTAAGAAATATTCTTGTATGTGCATAGTTACATCATAATATTATATATTTTAATCTAATTAGTCTCCATAACCCAGAAGGTGAATGTCCAAGGCAACAGGAAAATAAAAGACAAAAAAAATATTAACTTTCTTGTTTAGATTTTGATTTTTCTTGNTTACATAATTAGAATTACCTCCCTTCCCCGTTTCCGACGTTTCACATTAAATCATGACAAACAAACACTTTAACAGATATAATCCAAGTTATCTGAATTTAATGAACAGAAGACGAAAATCACCCGATTTCGGTAGAGTAAATCGAACTTCGGTGCGTAAGTGTAATCCTGATGTGTTCGACGTTATGCGAGGAAAAGAAAGAAATTAGGAGCGGCAGTCTACCTATCGCCCCGCCTCGTCAGTATGTGCGCATCGCGTCATGTTCAACGCAATTTATCGCATCGTATGTTGACCTAGTCCACCACCCGCCAGGTCCCTCTGCATGCTCAATCACTACACGACCCCCCTCCCGCTGATTCAATAGGTCCACACAAAGCATTGTCTTGATCCTTTGTCCATCACTACGGCACTCCCGCACACCTTTCCCTTATCACCAACACTGGGACGAGCAATGCCAGACAAAGAAAGGCTTTATCGGTCATTTCGCCGCTTTGAGATGGGGTAGATGATGATGAAATCGTTCGAGAAATGCGTGTTGTGAGTTCGAGAAAATCGTGTTAATAATACAAAGAAAATAGAGGCATTTAAAAGGGGCCGATGTCAGCGTTCGACATTTCCATGAATTCGAGATTAGTGTGTTCGAGTTTTCTGTGCTCGACTGTATTAACTTTCTTGTTTAGATTTTGATTTTTCTTGGAAAACTTTTTATCAGCCTGATGTCAAACCACAATCTGTGAAGGATGCCAACATCCTCTGATTTCAGAGAATTCTCTTAAAAGTATCATCCATGCATGATACGTTTCCGTGGTCTGACCATGGAGTTACAACACAATTAAAAGATGACTTCACATGATCCTTTAACACGAAAGGCATTATGTTTAAGCTGCAGACATTGTACTTTGGGAATCAGGGTGCTCATAGTGTTCATAGCCAGTGCAGGGGCAAGCACATCTGCAGAGTCCCTCATGAGAAATAGTCACAGGCTGTGAAAACTAAAAGTAAATTTTTGTTCTTATTGTATGCTTTCTGGGTTGTGCGGAAATCCTTTTTCTTGTTATAAGTCAAGGTGAATAACAGGACTAGAACAATCGACTGAGCTAACCATAAGGCCAGCTTAACCAGGGTTTGCATTAAGAGAGTCCTTGTATGATATAATATGTTAGTTGTAAGTGTGTGTTTTTTCCTACCCTTAATCATCCAACTCAGCTACCCATGCAGCCAGTCAGATCATTTTCATAACATCATATGATCTTCAAGTTTTTCTGCAATCTTTTGCAGCAATGTGACTGATGTGAATGCTATGCTTCAGTAGCTGAAACACAGTTGTGAAATTTCTTGTAAGACAGTGTTGAGCTTATGCCAGTTGTGTGTTACAAGGTCTTTAGATGTCCAGCATATGGACAGACATGATTGAGTCGCGGCAGGCTTACCAACCATTCAGTTTTACAGGATCTCCTTTTAGTGAGGGAGACTAATTTTGTTGTTTCACAAAAGTTTTGTTGTTTTTTTTCAAAATGTGAGGCATTTATAATAGTGCATGCATTGCAGTGTGTGATTTATGGAAGGAATGTGTTGATTTAATGTATGTTTGGTTCTCCTACCTAGTGTTATACATGTACTTATAAATGGCATACACATTTATTAGCCTTCAACTTCAATGGCTTACAAGCATTTGTGACCTTGAGGTGTGTTCATTACTGAAACTATTACTCAGCTGACACATATGCATTGTGTTGGTCATGACACATTAAATGTGTTTTTTGCCAGTGAATTTTGATGTGAATTTGAACTTACTCATTTTCAGACAACATAATGTTAGACAATGAGTGAATTGCTCTCATGTCTATGGCAGCTGAGCTCAAATTTTGCTTTATTTATTCATAAGAGGTGTGCGAGTCAGGTAGCTTTAAGTATTGGCAAATTTTGTCCATGAATGTTGATGTATAATGTATATACTGTAATATACATTTAATGAAGTCAACATGCTGTTTTATATAAATCTTTTTAGTCGTTAGTGACCGTATTTGGCTTATATTTTCCAACTGATTACCGAGTTAACCTTGTGATACAATAGTAGAATCAGTTAGTTCTCACCCTTCACTCCACTACACTGGGCTTGACCATGGAGGAAATTTGCATGTCAGCGCTAACCATACGAGGCAGTGGTCAAATTTTGTGGCCAGGTGTCATGGAAAGATATTGTCCATAACAATGGGTCATGCAGTGAATGGAAGGCTGGATCCAAAGCACCTTGCGCTACTAGTACAAGAGTTTATACCTTGCATAATGATGTCTTTGTCCGTAATTCCCAGCCATATTCACTTCAGACTCACTAAATAGCATGTCTAATCTTAAAGAATTCAGCTTTTATGACAGCCATTTGCAAAATGAGTGAACAGGAAACCTCTCTTCAAGACACAGAAAAATTATTGTTATCGATTAACAAACTCAGCACAGAAGGTACCTGGGTAAGACAGCTGCTTAAGATACAGTATTATGTCAGTTGTTGGCCAGTTTAAAATGACCTCAAATTCAGTAACTGTCAGAAATGGTAATTCAGGGGCTGATGACTTTTGTCAAAATTGGTAGTGAAAAGGCCATGCTAGAAATTCAATGTGTGTTGAAGTTGTAAGCAAATTGAAGAGCGTTATTCCAGAAGGCACTAAGGCCAATTTACATTTTTTGTCAGTAGAAATAAATTTTAAGTGAAAGACAGATGGAATTAAATATCAAATTCCTCTCTCCACATAAAGTAAGAGTATTTTAAGAGTAATTTTAGAGACGTCAAATGAGATCTTTGTAAACTCATACATTAAATAATGTTGTTGACAAACTGTACGATTCTGCAACCCCTTTAGAAAAAAACGGCAATATTTTACCAGCTTGGTTAATGTGGACTAAGCTTGTTTTGAAGCATCAGCAAAGCACAGGATAAAAAGAAGGGAATAGGAATGCCTTGGTGTGAAACACTTAGCTAAATTTTCAACGAAAGTGGACTTAGTGCCTTTTGGAAAAACTCTCTTCAATTACTAATATTTGATGTTCCTATGTGCCTATTTTATTGTTAACAGTAATCAGATAAATCATTTCCTTCACCCTGTTCGTTGTTCCCTTTATTTTTGTTTGCTGTGTTGTTTTTCAGCGTGATTGTTGCTCTGCTGACACCACAAGATGTATGGAAAGAAATTAAACAGCCGTTTTTACAGAATTTTGGGCAGTTGTCTGGAATTGAATGTCAAACTCTTGTTGCGATAACTTGTGGTATTAACTCATCAAGAATCAGCTCAGCTTCACTCCAATTCACAGAAGTTGTTGGCCTTCATCTCCATCACCGCAGTGTGACCCCAGTTATCGAGGACACTAAATCGGACATGCGTTACTGACCTTTCCAAAAAAGCTAACTAATACTTTCTACATGGCCAGACTAGACCAGCAGATGCCCAGTGTTTATTTACTTTGCAGCTCCGTTTTTTCAATTACAATGTTGTTGACCAGTAACTATGAAAGCAATAACTCAGTCATTAACACTTATGAGCCTCGTTCTCAGACCATGACAAGTATTTTCTTGTCTAGGTTGGCTGATTCATAAGGGAAAATTTGAACGTTACTGGATCAGAGTTATCTGGTCATTTTAAAATGGTAAAGAAGAAACAAAAAAGGACCAAAGAACACATACATTTAACCTGAGTTTTCATTTTAAATTGACTCCCTTGTATATTTCCTGCACATCGCCATTACTGCTCACAGACAGACACTTGTGATAAGACTCATGTACTCATAAACAGTTTTGAATATGCCAGTGGTAAATTGTTAAAATAGTTCAGGAAATTAGAGATAAGCTCTCTCATAATGTTTTACCTAAATTTCCGGATTTAATGTACAATAATTCAGAGAGAATTAGGCATTTTGGTAAATGCATTACACGTAAGCTAACAAGTAATTACAGTACATGTAAGCATCATAGGTTCAACCTAATGTGAAAAGCAACCCTTATATTTTGTCCAGCCTGGAATTGATGAGCATTTTTATGAAACTCTATTATGGGAATGCTTTTCAAATAAAAGAAAATAGCACAAGAATACTTGCACTATTTCAAATGTCATAAGCAGGGCTGCCAAATGTTTCTATTATTTTTCCATGTTGTTTCCATTGAGGTGGTGTAATATTTTGTCCGTGACAAAATCATAATTAAAACCATCATACAATATTTTGTTCCATAGAATGTGTCAGGTCTTCAGTAAATTTATATTTGACTAAGGCACAGGAAAGTACAGCAGTTATAAGCAAAATTCTGACTTGTGAATCCAGTATTGTATAATTTTCCATAATTTTTCCAAGACAGCAAGCCTTTTTTTTTTTTTTTTTTTTGTTTTGCTGATATCAGGTAATTTTATGGACCTAGAAAAGCCAATGTTAACTTTTTATGATTTTTCCAGGTCTTTAGCAGCCCTACGAACTCTTTAGGAAATCCAGATTTCACACTCCCATTGTTTTGAATGAATTAACAAAGAAATGCATCTTTCAGTACTTTACTAGTTCAATCTTTCGACAAAAACGCACAGTGGCAGTTTTACAAAATAAAAAAACCCGTTGATCACAGCATTTGAAAATTCCGTGCACTTCCACCACGAGAGGACACTATGGTTGCAGTCTGTTCTCAACTTCTCTGCATTTCAGCACTTCAAATCATACATTCATAAACTAACTTCCATTCACAGCACAAAATTACAGAGGAACCAGAAAACCAGAGATAAGCCCTCTCATAATGTTTCACCTAAATTTCCGGATTTAATTCACAGTAATTCAGAAAGAATTAAGCACTTTGGTAAATGCTAATTCAATAAAACGTACAATACTTATTCAATAAGTATATCTTGTCATCAAGTATAAATTTCAGGTAAACAGATTTATTATTACTTCATTATTTCAATATGCAGATGATCTTGATAGTATATCTCAGTAACAAGTAAACATTTTTCATGTGTCGAGAGCATACCTGTTCTTGAGGTTCCACTCTACAACGTCTGCACTTTCATTTACAACCAAAGTTGTGGCTTCTGTTCACAACACAGGTAACAGAATTCCATTTCACCATCTTAAAAATGCTTTAATTTTATCATAGCAATATGCAAACAAAACATTCCTCGAGTAAAAGAGTGGCAAAGGGACACAACTGATGAGTCTGTGATGAATGATTGTGACTTTGGTGAGGTGAGAGAGACAAAACATGGATCATTATTCAGAATGATCAAGAAAGATTAACTCCAACACCATAGGACAACTCATACGGCTCAAAACGGATTCATGAACACCTAGGAGTTCTAATTTAAAGAAAACAAAATATAAATAAATGCAGTTTCAACAAAATTTTAATATCTGGCTCTGGAAGAATATTGCATCTGGCTATATTCCTTAAAACAGGAAATATCATGAGCAAGCGCAGGTTTTCCCATATAAATCATTTAGCACCACAATATGAGATTCAATGTACCCTGAGCGTGTCATTATAAGAAGAAAATGTGTAGCCACCTGACAAAATGAGGCACATCTCACATTTTGATAATACAGTATTAGGATACTGGTATCACCGAACAGATTGGCCACAGCCCTTTCTTTTGGTGAAAAACATTATTGCACTAACTTAAATTAGTAGAAAAGATATTATTATGTTCTTTCAAAGTCAGAACATAACACAACCATAGATTCTGAGAAAAACACTGTTTAAGTTTTGGTTTAGATATAGACCAAAATTGCCTGGCAACCAGAGTAATCTGTTAATGTAATATCTTTTTTTCAGATAGCCTGGTAATATCTACTTGAGAAAATGACAGTATGAAAAACTTAAACTTAGGTGCAGAAATTCATAGAAAATTTTAAACTATACCTTTGAAAATTGGTCATGTAATATAAACCATCCCATTACAATTCTGCCAAACTTATCCGTGATGACTCGATACAAAGTCAATTTTAAGGCCTTTTACTAACTTCTACAACATTTTTAGTTTGAAATAGGGATAGCAAATAAAATGAACTTTTCAAACATGTTCAAAACTCTAATTCAAAATTTTGAACTAGATGATGCTTTTTGACAACTTTATCAATTTCAATAGTGCCGAAAAGTGCTTCATTATGTCAGAAAGCTACACAAATAATGTTGCTGAAATGTAAAAACTACACAGCCTCGTCACATGAAAAAAAACGGAGTATTATTATCGCATGAAAAGAAATGAAGTATTATTTCACAAGTAAGATCAAACAATTCTACAATTAAGCCTGCACAATATCTACTTGTAAATGATACCACGAACAGCTAACAAGGCATCTGTAAAAATGACAGATATAAGCCTCTGCACATTACAGACAAACATAATGTAATGATTAATGCGGCAGCTTCTAGCAAAATACCTCCTGTTTTCAATGCAGTAACACTGAAATTGTGCGACTGGTGTTGCAATGTTTACAGGGCTTATATTATGATGATTTCTAAAGCAAAAATGGGATTACCCCATGACAAAATGAGTCACTTCTCACTTGGACGAAGGCAGTGGTAAATGCTGTAATATCTCCTTGTTAAGCGAGATCATTAGCTCACTAATTATGGAATCACAGGCTCAAACAAGTTGATCTGGCATTCATTAAACCCTCGTACAGATGAAAAGTGACTGATATTGGCATGGAGGGGCAAAAGTAGTATATTTTTCTCACCATTAAATTGACCATGTTCAGGTACATAAAATGACAGGCAGTAATTTCTTGCTATGTCGACCAAGGATGGCAAAAGTGAATGTTTTTCTGATCTTTTTCTCTGCTACGCAAGGTACACACACATCTTCATCTCAGTTGTGGTGCTAAATAATTTCTGTGACGTCTATTCTTCCTTCAGCCTTGACAGGCTCTCTAAAATTTAAGAACATTTCGTCAGCTGTAGGAGCCACTAAACCACAGAGTTGTCCTTCGATGCATCATACTGAGAAAAACATATAATCCCAAAGTAGGAGAAAAAAGTGCAAGTAAGGAAAAATGTAACGAAAAACTTCAGGTTTCCAATACATTGTATGGAAACCAATTAACAACAAATAATTGGTATTTGAACCAAATAGTATTCTGACACCCTTAAACAACGAAATATGCACAGCGACACCTAAAATACAAACAGACAGACAAGGACTTGGAACAGATAATAGCATATTATTTCGCTGAAATAAAAAATACGGAAACCACACCCTCTTAGAAGTTTGAATGCAATGTGGAACTGACTGACTGCTACTGTGGTCGTGCCTGCTGTTTGGGCATGATGATGATGATGCTGGATACATGGCAGTGAGGGAGTGGTGCCAAAGGCGCTGCTGCTGTGAAGATCTTCATTTCTTAGCCAGCGGCGCTCCCTTGTCTCTCCCACGAAGTTTTATTCCTGAAAAACAAGTACAGTAGGCACTTAGTAACTCAAGATGTCAGAAGGATGATGCCCAGTGATCTCTAAGGAATTTTTTTTTGTTCCCACTTTTTTTTAAGCAATTGTCCTGAACGATCTACTTATTTCATTGATTAAAGTCTTTTTACCCTCTTCTTTTTTTTTCTCTTTTCTCTTCATTCATTCATTTGGTCTTCATACACTTGTTCATTTTGCTCATCAGCTCATTATATTGCTCTAATTACTCATTATTTGTCCATCCACCTACCCTCCTTTAATCTTCATATTATATTTTGACAAAAGTTATGGAACAGAGTTTAAAGGGGCACAATGACTGGAATGCCTTGAGTTCATGTAGAGAACCAATTCCCCCCAAAAAAGAAGAAAAAAAAAGTGGACCTAGCTCAGTAATTCTATCCACCTCAAAGCCCTCACCCCCTTTCAGTTTACGAACTAAGGTCATTATATCTTGTTTCTCACTTACCAAGTTGTCTTTCCAGTTTGCCGAAAATTTGCTGATTAGGGATGGCTTTCCCAGCTTCATAGTCATTGATCACTTGTTGTTTCTCATTGATTTTCTGTGGAAAAGCCATGAAAAAGACTGTATTCAATTTGTAACTTCATGGCTGCGTTTATTTGGTGTTCTCTGATCCTTTTTAAAGTGCGAACTGTCTCTCAGATAGTGGAAGTTGTTATCAATAGGCAAACCAAGATGGCTGCGACTGATGCAGAAGTGACAGAAGACATACATTGACTTACGAATAGTCTTTGCTTTACTTATATCTCTGACTCATTCAATAGCATTCAGTTCACCAGTGATTCTTGCCACATCCTCCTCCAACACAAGAAGGGTCCCTCCAAGATTGCATGTAACAGAAAGTTAATTTGTGCCAAACAGCAAATTTGAAACCACAAATGAATGCTATTATTGTGTGAGCTTCCAATCAATGTTGCCAGACTTTTTTTTGGACTGCAGCCAAATCATGTATGAAAAAGAGCCAAAACAGGAAAAGTTAGAGAGATGTGCAAGTACTTATTGTATAGGAAAGTCAGTTTTAACTTAAAGTTTATTGGAGCTAAAAAGGAGCCAAAGAGCCAGTCAGTTATTTGGAAGCCATGGGCTTTTGAAAAAGAGCCAAAATTCCTTAGGAGCCGAGGCAAGATGGGATCCCATAGATCGCAATTTGTACATGGTTTAACTCTAACCAACTCTAATTATCGTATATGCTCTACTCATATAGCCTCTAGACTCTGCTCATTGGCTGCTAGAGGCTAGTGAGACGAATAAAAGGGAAAACAAAAACGCACCCCATATGTCTTGCAGCCAGTTATAATAAGGTATAAGTCACTTTTTCACAAGTTATTTAAACAAATTAAGAGCTTTAAATGTTTATAGCTTTAGTAGGCAGGGATGCCAACTGCAGCTGAACAAAATTTCCTAAAAATGTTGTTGACTGATAAACATGCACTATACTATATGCGGCACACATGATAAGCAGTTTCATGTAATAAAAGAACAAAAGCTAATACTAGATAGACAAAAAAAAATTGTAAATAATACAAGTGAAAGAAATGTGTCCACTATGGTATGTAGCTCCTATAGCCTCTGCAGTAAACAAGCCATACTCAGTTCCCTTGAAAAACATGCAGCAAAGAGTGTCTACACTGACTCAGAATGTGTCTATCATTTCGTTCATTTTTTTTCTGTCATCTAGGTTTATCAACACTACATTTTGTGATTTCTGTTAACTGATGAGAAAATCATTGAAAATGAGATAAAAAAAATGATTTTACTCATAAAACACTTTATCTTAATGTCAGTATCGGCCCCACAGTTATCTGTTATCAGTAACCGATGTGGGTGACTGCCACGAGTACTAACCAATTGGTGGAGCATATAAAGTGCAGTGCTACAGCACTAAATGAGATAAATTTGATGCTGGTGAGGAAATGGATCAATATTTCAAACAGTTTGGGAAAGAGAACTGAAAAGAGAGCTTAATCATACTTGGATATCTGCAGTTATGTCCACACTGCCACCTTCTAAAACGTAAGGACGGATGCTGTCCACATTGCAACCTTCTGAAACCTAAGGCCAAATGCAGTTTTCATCTTAAACTGAGTAAACTCTTCTTAGTTGTCTACACTTGTAAAGGCCTCATGCTGAAAGTTAAACATGGACACCCACGTCAAAAAAAAATTTCTGTTTTCAAGTACTTGTTCTCTCTGAAAATTACCTATGATGCCAACCAAACCAAGTTGGTGAAGAAAGAGAATTGTTTTATTACCGCATGCACGTGTAATATGATGTAATAAAGATAGCTGGAATGACTGGGATTTGCCCTTGCGTCTAGAGTTATTCCCCTTCCCTGAACAGTAACGGCTTGTGGCAAAAATGATGACATCACTGAAGTTCCAGCACTTACAGACATCCCCATCTGATTGTGCATTTGTCAGTTTTCAATTTAGGTTCTGGTCGTCCAACTTCAAAAGTAAAGTTCGACCTTGTAAGCCTGATAATGTATTCAGCATTCTCATTGCCTTAGCATCATTTTGTTTGACACAGCTGCCGCTTACAGTGGAATTGAAAGATTCATACCGATGTGTTATCACCCATCTGCAGAGCACTGGCAAGACAGCTTGGCTGTGTGGCTAGAACGTATTTGACATAAGCTTATAGCCATCATGCGTGCAGTGGATGTAAGATTAGTAAGAATTCAAACTTTGAATAATGTAACCTTGTAGTTTGTCTGGGGCAGGCAGAGGCATTATATCATGTTCACAGACACTTGAAAGACTGTTTTATTGAAATAACAGGGTATCATATGATTTAACATGGTCACTAGAATGATGCAGCTTTCCTTTAACAAATCTATTATGGAAACTAGTGCATCAGTCATCATCGCTCAGTTAGATGCACAGCATTAATTTAATGATAAGACAGTCATCCGCTTGGCAGATGGTGATGAAATTCCGCCATGTGGGGCTAATTCAATGACAGAGCAAAATGATTAGATAGTTAAAATCAACTGCCTGACAGTCTTTGATCAAGCTCATGTGCTATCTGCACTCACTGCAAAAGGAATCCGTGTTTTGAAAGCCAATGCAGTTTGATCTACATATACCGGTATTACAGTAAAGGTAATTCACCTGGTATCTAAGGCTCACCCCTTTGCTCACTGTAACTTTAGATCATATACAAGTGTGATAAATGCCACTAGGTGGCCTACATAACAGAGATACTGCAGTAGTACCATACAGCATACAAAGTGCATGCACTAGATTGGGTTCACATGAAAACAAAGCTGACCACCAATGGCTGACCACAAATCTATTGTGGAAACTATCTTTTTCCAGATTTTCTAGGTCTCTGACAACCCTATATAAGGAGAAGATTTGTTCTTTCGGACTGAGTGTGTGAGACTGTATTATCATGGACTGCATTAAATTAATTTTCCTGAGCAAGACAAGGCCAGTGACCATATAGAATCAGTCAACCTCTGTAACTGATGGCCAGCTTTCTTGAGGGTCAGTATATGCTCAAAACACACAGATGGCAGCTATTATTGGCAGATATTCAGACATAATGATTAACAAATGGGTCTCTGTTCAAAACAGGTGTTGTTTCAATTAACTCTTATTCATCCTTTCCTTTTTAACACAGTGTATTTCTTTCCTAGCTTTGATTTTTGATTTTCTGAAATGTCTTAGCATTCTGCCAAACAAGCCTGTCAGTCTGAGTGCAACAGACTTACAGTGGCTAGCTCTTTCTGGGTCCAGCCCTTGGCCTGCCTGCCTTGCTGAATAAGTTTGGCCACATCCAGAGCGATATGCTCGTGATGCAGCTCCTCTGTCTCACGGTCCAGCTTCGCCGTGTTCTTGTTGGCTGAAATTTGCTTGTTCTGGCCACCCGAAACTGAAAATATGTAATCATTCATGTATCACCTGATTTTATTTGTAATTATAATATAGTTCACGTAACATGACAGCACTCTATCTGAAATCTTGGTTAACCTGGATGAAAAAAAAATCCCCATCCAAAGGCCCTCTTAATTACTAGTAAAATACTTTTACTCTTTAGTAACCTGACAAATATCAAGAAATTTCGGAGCTGTTGCATCTGCAAGAGATGAAAGTGTAATTACTAATAGTAAAGTGATTAGAAAAAATGCAACTTTCCTTCTCTTTGTTCATAGACAGTCAGGCTGGGGCAGGGCAGAGTGGGCCTTACCACACTCAGCTCAAAGCATTATCGGGGATAGCCAAGGCAAGGAGAGGGGGAGGCAGGGAGGAGGGGCTTATGGCAGGTGTCATTCAGTCAACCAGTCTACCCTCTGTCACGCAGTTTCAGCCCTCATGTAAATATTTATTATTTATTTATCAGTTGTAATCGTTCGTCCCGCTGATCTTTGTGTTTTATGGTTGCCGAGGGGTTGCGAATATATGGAGTGAATTGTGATTATTCAGAAAGGAAAATTTCGATTCCCTGGGGACGGTTGCGATTTTAAAGCGGAAGTGGCGATTAAGCAGAGGGCAAATAAGCAGAGTCAACTGAATATCCTGAAAGAGTTTTATAAATTACATCATTCAGATGAAAACTGAGCTAGACATCTAACTCCTTGCAGTGTTTCATCATTTAGGAGTAAACAAAAATATATGCATGCATTGAAGTTTGAAGAGCAGTTAAACTATTTTCCTATATTTCAAAAGTACTTAAAACTCATATACTGCGTTTTGCAAAAAGGTTTTTCAACTGTTGACATACTGAGAAAGAACTTACATTTCTTGCTTGTTTCAATTTCTGCTCCAGTTCTCAGAGCAGAGTTGACTGCCTGAAATTCATTACAAACAAAATCTTATTAACAGTGACAACAACAAATTCATCATGATCAGAGGATAAAAAGGATAAATTGCATCTGTAGACCAATAAGTCCCGATACTGTACATGATATTAACTATTCACTAGACTTGAACTATTTCAGTTCTTACTTCTAGGTCTCCATTATTTCCTTAACAGTAAGAAAACAAGAGGCAGCACAGAAATTTCCCAACTGACTTTTAGCGGACACCTCTTGTCAGGGAGTTACTATTCAACTATTGACTGCAATGGTCATGATACCGTTCATTTTGTCTTAGACAAGTCATGGAATCAGTGCTGTCGTTAGAGAAGGCCCAACTGTTCATCAAGCCATCAAGGGGCTATGTGAAGAGGAGGGAGTTCCCCAACCCATATTTTGAAGAATAAAAAAACAAAAAACTAATGTCAAGGAAGCTCTATGCACCCTTTTGAAAATGAAATAAAGTACATAGAAAGGTGAGAATAGTCAAGGCATTTGATGCAAGAACAGCAGTCCTGTCAGTGTCCCAGTTAAAGATAGATATCCTCAGTGCACCTATTTCCGCCAGGCTTGTATTTTCGCCACCCTCAGTAGAGTCTATAGATGTATAGCCTGCTAGTTTTTCTTGGCCAAGTTCTTGTTACTAAACATAGCTAAGGGGTTATCCGATTCGTGTCCAAATTTTCTTTAAAGAACAATGGATAGCTATTTACACACGTTATAATTTTCCTACTAAATTGATTTTTATTTCAGATGCTACGCAGTGCATTACGACGCTATTTTGAGATTCCTGTCTATTTACGTCTATGTAATACCATTTACACATGTTTACAGGAAGGTGCAGTGACATTGTCATTGACTCTGACTGGGTTGCATGTGACACCCGTAATCACTGTGTTCACCTGAACATTTGCATTCCCCTGACAACCAGTGGCATCTAGGCTAATTTCCAGTGCCCTTGATGCACTAGGATTGATGAAGAATAGTTTAAAATTGGATTGTGTTGAGTCTCAGTTCCAGTTCATCTTCTGCTTGTTTTGCTCAATATATTAGTCTATATCACGTAAACTCCGTAAAGCGAGTTCACTTCCGGTTCTCCTTCATAATCATAATCTTCATGAAAATTAATATGTCACTCCTTCCATATCGTCTGATCAATTATTTGCTCCCATAAGGCAGGCCTCATTTAACCAAAATTTCTCCAAAATAAAAGCCAAACATTTTAAAGTCATTCCCTTAAGCAGGGTGGCGGAAACAGGTACCACCAGGATACTAAGAAATACTGGCTTTCTCGAACAACAGCACCGATTTAGTTAAAATATCTATCTAGTCTAGTCCATGACTTGTCTATGACTAAATGAGCTGATTATCATTGCGTTTGCGGTGCTGTCCTTCGACATAGACTAGCCGAAATAAAGATAGTTTAGATAGGCACTTGATTGAACTTATGTAAGCAAAACCTCACAGACTAAATAGGCCTACTGATTGTACTGTGGTCAGTAGTGTCGTTTCCTTAATATTAAACTTGGGCTCCAGCTTCTAGACTAGATCAGACATGGTTATCTCATAATGAGGATTTTGATTTTTGTTTAAAAGTGTAAATAGTCTAGTCTAGATAGACTCTACTCTAGATTATCTAGTCTAGTCTACCTGTTTGGATCGCATCTGGCTTGCCTTGCCAGGTCTGTGTCCAATATAGGTGACCTCGTTCCAATCTGCCTCAGCCATTTCAACTAAAATATTTTAAAAGTAATGTTATCTATAAGGTGTTAAATACAGTGTTACGTTAAAGTTATAACCAGTGTCACAAATTTCTCATGCAAACGCAATTTACTCCCGATATCGAAAGTCTCCCTCTTAACCCAGCCACTATGGTGCAATAATAATGAAGATGGTTTATTTCGAATACGAATCTGTATTGAAATATTTCAATAAATACTTCCACGCCACGCGTAATAGATTTTAACGCTAGTGATTACTCGATTGGAAGCCAAGCCACTTCTTCTTTAGCTAGCTCATAGACACTCAAGGAAGCTACCTATACGTTAGTTTGCATCCATGTCAAACATTCACCAAAGAAAGAATAGATAAACTGCGAGTGAAAGGGATCGTATTCGAACATACAAAGTGTTTATGGAGATTATATTCGATCATGTAGTTGTTGGAGTAGCAACGAACGAAAACGAGGTATCATTGTCGTAAACAGGTCTTCTTTCATATTTCGTGTAGTCGTAAAAGGAAAAAACTTCCGGAGAGATACGCAATAACAATTGGCAAAACCATTCCTTGCAGTGACTTAACTTTTAATTTTAATTTCTTTTTTTTAAATATAGATAATACAGTCAATTCATACAGTGAATATTCATTGCATTCCATAAGCTGTGCCTGTATCACGGATCCATCACACGTTTAATCAAGAATACAACTCGGTCAACTAGTTTCAGAAAAAATAGCAGGTACATAACCTAGCCTATAAGAAACGAAAAAACCCCAATCCGCCAATGATTCTTTCCTCATATCGTAACTGTTTTCTTTTTAACCCTTTGCACTCTGTTTTCTCCAGGTAATAGGCTCATCACATAGCTGAATGTTCCTGCCCTCCCTCACCGCAACCGCCCCGCCTCCCTCAAGAAACAAAAAAATAAATATTAAGCAATAATGTAGAACGATGACAAGCGGACAAGCTGGTTGAGTAAAAGAATATGCTTCAAAAACAATTTTTATAAATATTTAGACAGTAAAGAGGATGCAGTTTAGTAAGACTCGAACCTGAGAATTCTGCGTCAGCACCCATTCAGTCGTCTGCTGGGAATCAGATGATTTTCTTCTATCCACCGCCACAGGTCTTATACCCGCATGACACTCCTAATCAGTGGTGGCTCGTCATTAAGTGCAACCCATGCAGAGCCGGGCAAATTTAGCTCACAATATAACGACATCATAACTGATTTCCTAAAATACAGAGACAGAGCTAAACGTAGAGACCCAAATGTGTTCAATGCGTTTCTCACGTCTTTCAGCTTTGCGTTATCCTTATTTAAAGCAACAGCCCTGGATCTAAAACAGTCTATATTTAGATTGATATAGTTATTTGAGGAAATAGAGGAGGGGNTATAAGAGACAAGGGAGTGGGTTGCACGAGTAATTTCGATGGTCACGAGCCGCCACTGCTCCTAATCTTTCTCCCTCTACTTGCAAATTGTCTTTCGAGCAGACAAGGCTCTGGACTAGGGCAGGGTTCAACATTTTCAGTAGGGGTGGAGTTTTTGTCCAATCATGGCTATCTTCTGGTACTGCGGAGTAGTGGGTAAAAAATTTCCTGGAGAGCCCTCATAGCCTACTTACTGAGATGAACATTCTCACGAAATCTATCTATCTATCTATCTATCTATCTATCTATCTATCTATCTATCTATCTATCATCTATCTATCTATCTATCTATCTATCTATCTATCTATCTATCTATCTATCTATCTTCCTACCTACCTACCTACCTACCTACCTACCTATCTATCTATCTATCTATCTATCTATCTATCTATCTATCTATCTATCTATCTCCTTCTCCCTTCCTCCTAATTATGTCTCTCCGTCTGTNATCTATCTATCTATCTATCTGTCTGTCTGTCTGTCTGTCTGTCTGTCTGTCTGTCTGTCTGTCTATCTATCTATCAATCTATCTGTCTGTCTATCTGTCTGTCTATCTGTCTATCTATCTATCTATCTATCTATCTATCTATCTAGCTCCTTCTCCCTTCCTCCTAATTATGTCTCTCCGTCTGTCTGTCTGTCTGTCTGTCTGTCTGTGTCTGTCTCTCTCTCTCTCTCTCTCTCTCTCTCTCTCTCTCTCGCTCTCTCTCTTTCTCTCTCTCTCTCTTTCTCTCTCTCGGCTTTTATGAACAGGGATCCACATCTCTCTATGGCCCAGGTCCCAGTTTAGTCCAATCCATCTTTGATTCAACTCTCTCCACCTTCTCCCTCCCCGCCCCCTTCCTCTGGTGGACAAGCGAGATTTTAGAATTAACAATAATGGTCAGCATTTAGGCCCAGACCTACATTTCCTCCGCCACCGCTAACTTATTCTCGGTGTCTGAATACCCGGTTATAACGGCATGGGTGAAACTTTTAAAATTATTCCGTTACAACCGTGCACCGTTATTTCCGTATTAGGGGTGTGGACACTGTATTCCCTTTGCTCATGTACAAAAGTGTCGGTTTCGCGTTAGAGACGCTACCGTGCATACCACCATTGTCAATCAATGCTGGTGCAATGGCAAACAGACTATAATAGCTCTTGACAGTCTACCTTTAGCCAGTACTAGCTGTGAAGTGTGAAGGTTTGTGACACCTATTAGAAGAGCAAATCACTGATTGTTAATCCGCTAATATATAAAATCCCCCTTTTGTGGGGCCCTGCCAGACAGTGTTAGGGTGTAGAAATGTGTAAAATGACCTGTGATCTAAGTAAAGCATCCAATTTTAAAGTTTCAGGTACAATTTGAGCCTTCTAGATAAAACAAATAAAATGTGTAGGCCTATGTATTCGCACGCGGTCAAAACCAGCCAAATGAAAAATTGGGGATCAAATCAGAATTTGAGGTGATCTTTTTCGAAAGACATTTGTGAAAAATTTTGGACGTTGACCCCCCTTTTTCTTCCCGTTAAAAGATCGGGCAAAAGAAGTACTTTAACCTCCATGGAAGAAATTTCCCCAAATCACAGTGGTATATGTAGAATAACACAAAATGTTAATAGGGCCAACAGAAGAAAAAACAATAGGTGTCAAAGACCTGAAACCAACCTATTGATGCAGGGTGAGGCGGATATGCCGTAACTAATGAATCTGGTTCTTTCAGATTTCCTTATGATGATTATTTCAATTTACCCATAGTAAAGAGGAGATGGAAATGGAGATTGAGACTATCCCAGTTATAGCCGAGTTCCCGTTACAATCGCATCCGCATGGTTGATAAAACACACGATCACCCTTCGGCCTGAGCAGCTCGAATGTGAGCAAGGTTTAGTGAGAAAGTTCAGATGAGGAAAGTTCATGTCTTTAACGAGTGTGAGCGAACGCATGACGTGTACAAGATAGTTCAGAAAACATGACAGAGCTGAGAGTAATGGAGTGGAAAGCTGTGAGTATGTAAGTTTATTTTGGGAATTATTTCTTTTTTTGTTTGTA
>JAWQUT010000417.1:82032-99254 GCA_033807755.1 Ellobium chinense | reverse complement strand
GATAGATAGATAGATAGACAGACAGACAGACAGACAGACAGACAGACAGACAGACAGACAGACAGACGGACGGTCGGACGGACGGACGGATGAATGGATGGATGGATGGACGGACGGACGGACGAACGGACAGACAAACAGACAGACAGACGATAGATAGATAGATAAATAGATAGATAGACAGACAGACAGACAGACAGACAGACAGACAGACAGACAGACAGACAGACAGACAGATAGATAGATAGATAGATAGATAGATAGATAGATAGATAGATAGATAGATAGATAGATAGATAGATAGATAGCAACGGTCTTAAATAAACACAATGAATTGTATACAGGCCGCGGTATCAATCATGGACCGCATTAACCGTTATTCTTGAACATTACGATCAAACGAGTTTCGGTTGTAGTTGATGTTACCGCTTTACTGGAGGTCATTACATTGTGCACTAAAGTGATTCAAGAGCAAGCCTGCGCCTAGGGCCCGGTCAGCTAGACAATGGCTGTTTGTTACTGCCCTCAAACTTACAGTCGAATCTGGTCTTAAGACCAAATACAGAATGTCCTTTCTCTGTTCTCGTCCAGTCCAGAACGTGATTAAAGCGCTTTGTAAAACCACTGCACAATGATGAATGTAAAAAAAAAACAACACACACAACAACAACAACAACAACAACAACAACAACAACAACAACAACAACGACGACGACACAGCTACCACCACCACCACCATCACCATCACAACAACATGCACAACAACGTCCATAAGAACACTGCGGTTTGATTTCATTAACTTGGGAGTCTCGATGGGGCAATATTATTATTTTTTAAACCTATCGACCCTACCTAAAGTCTACTGCAAGAATACTACATGCCGATCGTCTTTTTGAGAAACGAAAGGTGATTGTCACCATCAGACTGATTGTACTTTGATGATCCTTGTCATTATTATATCGTCATGGCTCTTAAGTATGAAATCTATCAGGGTCACCAGATTTACTCGTGCGAGAATGGCGTTTATTCACAAGCTCAGAGACTCTTTCACGTGCTGATTAGACCATGTTCGTTGTCATTGCATTAAAGAGTTCACTCTCGATAAGGCGTTAACTACAGACCAGAAGGGGGCGGTGGGGNGGGGGGGGGGGGGAACGAAAAAGTTGCATTCGAAATGATACTCATCTCAGGGTGTTAAGGCTGAAAAGCGGACGAGTTTGAGGGCAAGGAAGGCAGGTTCTTGCTGTCCAGATCCTTCCAGATTCATGTGACCTCACTTGTTCTAGATACAGGCCAAAAGACATTTTTAATCTTATCTGAGAGTAAAGAAGGGAAAGATTAGAAAAGAGACAGATGGAGAGGCAAGGGGTAGTTATGAAAGGACCTCCGCCCTTAGTCAACGCCCATGGAAACTCCCCAAGCCATATATTATAAACTGTGTGAGTCAGCGTTATTTTGAGCAGATGCCGTCAGTCGGGCCATTCAGTGCAGCTTTTGTGAGTGACAACTTCGTTGCTACTAACGTACATTCTGTGAGCTGCTTTCCTTGGACTCTCGCCACCTCCATCCGATAATTATGTCGGAGTACATTATTTTCTTCCAGTCGGGAGACAGGCGCAACAAGAAAGTCAACCCTCGCGTGAGAATCGTTATGCACGATGAGTTCGGCGGCTCCTCAAATGCCATCTTCCTTCGCGATTTCTTCCAGATGAACACCCGCCATGGCTCGCTGGACACCTTCGCCATTGCGCTGAATTTGTGCAGGAACATGGACAGATCGGCCAAGGTCGACCGGATTGAGTTTTGGGCGGAGGATGACACCGTGAATGGCGATTGGCTGATCAATAAGATCGTGATAGAGAATCGGACGACAATCAAGGCCTACGTCTTTCCGATGTACCAGTGGATCCGGCGCGGCGTACGCTACAACGTGGTTGCCTACAACACTGTCTTACCGCAGTACGACGAGTATGCGGCGTCGCGACAGGCGGAGTTGGAGGAGAAGAAGAAACTGTATCAGCTGGAGCAGCACATCCCCGGTGGCCCTGTTCAGGTAGGCGCTCCTTCCATCTGGTAGTGAGGGGGCGAGTATGCGAAAATTGTAGGATTCTGAGATTTGTGTAATAAATTTGTTAAAACTTGTTTGTATGTTATTCAGTCTAAACCAGTGCCTGGAAATTTCTGAAATGGCATCCTTTGCTGTGCTGAACTTCAGACGAGGAAAGGATTTTGTAAGAATATAAACTTCCAAAGTGACAGCCCCAGGGAGGGTGACGTCCTTTAAGTGAATATCGTTTGAAGGATTAGCAAACTGTAGAGTAAAGAGCACCAGCTTCTTTTTTCGGCTTACCAAAAACTGCACCTTATTTGGAATGCTTGGGATCGCCTCCAAGAGTCATCCCGTCTCGTTTGCACCCCCCCCCCCCCCCCCCNCCCCCACTTTCCCCTGATCCACATAATATGAAACGATCGCTCTGTTTTCTGGGGAACATGTTAGAGCAGCTTTCCATATTATGCATTTCATGCTATTTCAGAGCAGCCATCGATGATTTTTTTTTTGATACTACATATTAAAGGTGGGGCTGGGGTGGGGTAGGTTGGGGTTGGTGTTATACTGAAGATAGTAATGTTACTTATATGAAAGAGGCAGTCTCACTTGACAGCATCGATCTGGTGATTAGTCTAAGAAATAAGACAGTATCGATTCAAGAGCGGCGCTGTTCCGTAAGATGCCGCAAGACGCATAAATAATTGAGAGCTTGCGCGTTAACAGTGGGATCTATTATAGTAAGAATTATATTAACTCTTCATGGTGAACACTACTAAGGATGAATTCAACAATGATGCACCAGTGTAATTCTTACGATGGTAAAAGATCTCATCTTAATATCTTAATGTGCAAGTTTTCAAATAATAGAAAGTTAACCAGTATTGAAAATTAAGAGAAAAAAATTAATGAATTTCGTGAACTGAATGATTTTCTCAATGCATTTGACCTATATATAGACATAGATGTGTATTGTATATTTAAAATATTGTGGTAAAATTTTGCTTCGGTTTCAATATTTCGATGTTGTTTTTTTTGCACAGGCGAAGTTTTTGCCTAGCGATGAAGACTACTCATTCAAGGAGAGGGTAAGGCTCTTTTTTTTTCTTTATTAAAGGGACAGAGTAAGACATTTGCTCACAGCCTACAATATCCACATATTATTCTTCAAAAACGTAAAATCAAGTACATTTTCTGTCCGCCTATTTCCGAGCAATTAGTACAGGAAAGTCGGGATTTTCATCCTGCGTACCCCGTCTTTCAATGTGCTGCGTGACGTCATGTGCATTCCCAGCCGAAAAACCGTCTTAGCCAATCGTCTGTTAGCCTACCTCCGTTTTTGATGTCACGTGGCACGAGTAATGACGGCGACATTCCAGAGGTGTTACTCTCAGAACTGTAGGGGCGAAAATAAAACTATGAGCGTTTAACTTTATTTTCATGTAATAATAATATAATGTGGACTTCTAAGGGTGTGAAGCAAGTAACTACCTCTGTCCCTTTAAGGTAGGGTGTAATTACTGTAAATCAAGATAGCACTGGCCAAAGTAACTCACTGAATAGACAAACGAAAGACTATCCATCTTGGCCTGATTTCGAGAACTGTTACATATATAAGGCACGGCGAAAGGTCGATACTTCTAACGCCTGCCTAAAATTCTTATCCCAATGTCAAGGTCATTTGTCAGCTTCCCTGGATAGCTCGAATGTCCAGCTAAAGCGCCATTCCACAGGGACTATCCTGTCAGTTACTGTACCAACCAGCTGCATTAAAGTAGTGCATTTTCACATAGATTTGTTGCTCTTGAGACAAATATTAAAGCAAATGAAAGTTGGCCAACTTTCTATTTATTTCTACAAAATGAAGCATTGTTTTCTGATAACTGACTGGATAGTTTCCATAGAAGGATCCTTTACTGTAGACTAGAAGAAGAAGGCCTGTGCGTGCGTGCGTGCGTGCGTGCGTGCGTGCGTGCGTGCGTGTGTGTGCGTGTGGTTGGTTGTTTTCGTTCGTGAGGATACGATTTTGGCGACTTATGCGAGCTGAACTCGACTGGGGAACATTCATTCCCGCGAAAAAAGTTCCCCTCAAATTTTGTTATCAAAGGGCGCACTAGATCTAGATCTGGTAAATTTGGGAAACTCAGATATTAGTGACCACTCCTCGTTCGGGAATTTTCAATAACATTGCGTTTTTCGATCAGTGCAAAAAAGCGTTACCAGTTAGATTTTAGAACCAAGCTGTGCCAAACACTTTGTCGTTGTTGTTGTTGTTGTTGTTGTTGTTGTTGTTGTTGTTGTTGTTGTTGTTGTTGTTGTTGTTGTTGTTGTTGTTGATGTTGTTGTTGATGTTACTGGCAGTCTTGTAACGTTACTCAGGATTACACTAACTTCTGCGTTCCTACACACAGGAGGAAGCCATCATGCCGGACTAGCGAAAATTAGATCCTCTCGAAAAGGTATTTCCGACTTTTGCACACACACAAAAAAAATAAATTCGATCCTTGAGAAAACAACAACAACAACAACAACAATAACAACAACAACAACAACAACAACAACAACACTTCTGCAGTATTTCAACTCGCTTTTCTTTCTAACTTTTTTATTTTGTTCTTCCGTTATTCCCCACAGTGGAGCATTGATGAGTTGCTGGCCTGGCAAGAAAAAACCACAGATGTTCCCTTGCGGACCAGCGGGGATTTCAGAAGTTTTGCCGACATGCAGAATTTCTCCTTCTACTCTACACGACTCTTCCCTAAACCTTCGGTCCTTATAAGAAACCCGGTAAGGTAGGCCCTACCCACATCAGATTGAGGGGCGAGGTCTCAAAGTTCAAGATGGACGGACACTATCGAGAGCTGAGAGCAACTCGTTTCAGATATGGATATATCCAATAATATGGCATATTATATGGCATATCAAGGGGTGCCTGCGCAAAAGGATTATCTCCCTTGTATAATTCATATAACGATACGATCTTTGCGCAGGCGCCACTCGATANTATATATATATATATATATATATATATATATATATATGACAATATGGATCGCTCCATTTTGACTAGTTTTGAGAACATTGAACGTTAAAGATTTTGAATATGAATATAAATTCTATTTATATCTCAAATATACATTTATATGGAGGTAACCGTGCATTATAGGTGCTTGATACTAACGCAGCAGGTGAGGGACGTTTAGTGCTTAAATAATTGATCAAAGGTCAGTTTTGCCACAAAGATAACCACTTGTTGCTCTCAGCTCTCGCTATTGGGTGATTTTGCTGACCCCATAATATAATATTATTTTGACAAAGTCTCTGCTCCAAGCACTCTATGCCATAAACTATGACGGTGACCCCCGGATTTTTTTGAGGATCCTTCTCAAATGTAATGCTCCTGATAAAGGTAGAATTCAGAGTTAAATTCAGTTTATGTGGTCAGTCTTGCTTACAATATTACATTCACACACCACAGGTTCCATCCATATCGGTAGATACAGATCAGAACTTTTTTTTGCCCAGAAAATAAAAATTGCTTTATGTATGGTTCAGCTAACTATAAAGTGGCATAATCGCAAGTTGGAATATAGTTGACTCTGCTTAAACGCCAGTTGCTTAACTGAAATTGTCACTTAATAAGCTCTTTCTATGGCAAAAAAATATTAAAAGTCAAAAACCTACATCTCCATTTAAGACTATTCATGCTTATTGCCATCTTTTTCCTCTGGCTCTAACAAGTTAAATTTATCTAAGTCGACTGTAGTTTGCCCAGTACCTACGGGATATTCTGGCCGGACTGTACACTGAACCGAGATAGCTTTCTAATATGTCTTCCCCATCCGGCTGCCAAGGTTTTTAGTTAAGTTTACATACTGAACTTCACTCATATCAGTATCTGTTTATCTAGTTCAGAGGATGATCACGTTGACTTAGAGTCTAAAGAAATATTCAACCTTCACGGTCTATGAGTGATTCCTTTTTGTTATTTTGTTATTTAAGTTTTAGATCGGATCAAAAGCATATTGATGGGCTTTGTCACATACAAAAATCTTACGGTTTGGCTATTCAACCAAAATACTTTCCATGGGATAGTCTGTCCGGTCAAAATACCCCCACCCTGTCCATGAGCTAAACGTAGATTCTTTTACACGTGCCACTTTCTGGTGTCATTTTATTACCGCTAATGTTTATTTATGTCTTCTCTAATTCGCAGACTTCTGACTGTTGGAATGATGACGCACATTTTGGACTGCAGAGGATTCTGGGATTAAACCACTCGCTCATCGCTCGGGTCAAGCAAATCCCCGCCAAGTAAGCCATGCAAAGAGTGGTATAGAATCCTATAGTGTAGACCCTCACATTGTGACCACTTGATAAATCGGTCCCTCCCTTCGGCCGACTGGAGACTTAAAGGGGATTCACACATTTCCAATTTTCTTGGGTACTTCGAATAGACTGATAAACTAATGCACCTTTTTGTACTTTTGAGTGCAATCTTTCATGTTAAATCATAAAAGAGCTATTTCAGATTTTCCTATACTTACCTGCGGAAATACGAACGAAACTTGTAGCCGTGTTAACCTCCCCTGACTACGTGTTATTGTCATCATATCGTCCATCTTGCACCTTGCTGAATTTACAACACTAATGATGGCATAGGCGCATGTCCTGCACATACGCTGAGCCAGCTCAATCCTCTCATGCTTCTGTAGGTATTACAAGTATTCTTGGAAGGTTTATAGTTTTAATATAATAATTCAGCGTCATTCAAAGTAAAAAATTAAGTTAAATTTGCTCAGCATCCAGCCAGCCTTTCTTCAGACCACTTCTGTTGAGTAGTTGCACTGTAAGCCTAACAAGATGGAAGACCAAAGTTAGTGTTGCCTTTGTAGGTCATGCATAAAATGATGAACAATGCAAATTTGTGCCTGCGGTTGCACTGGTGGTCCTTTTCGATCATATTTCACTATGCAGGGGCATTTTTGGGACAAATATTGAATTCGTGTTGTTAAAAATTTAGGCCTGCTCTAATGACAATATTAGCGAAACTGATGTACGAGTTAAAAAACTCAAGATTTGTTGTTGTTGTTGTTGTTGTTGTTGTTGTTGTTGTTGTTGTTGTTGTTGTTGTTGATTTTAGGAAACAGTCTCCTCTTAGTGCCAATGAAAGGGCTGAATTTGACGTCATTTTCCCTTCATGTTTGTGGACATTCAAGATTTTGGGTTTCGTGAATATTGCAGATAGCGAATGCTTACTTACGACTCGACCGCTAACGTCACCATTCGTTTACCGTCTTGTTTAAAAAGGAACGTAATGATTGTTTCAGATTTCCCGTCAGGATCGGGATGGTGAACCGTTTCATGGAAGGCTTGAGTATTCGTGAAGCCATCACACAGAACAAGTTGTTCATTGTCGACTTTGCCCTGCTGGATGGGGTCCCTACCCGGAAAGACTTCAAGGTAAGCAAAGAGAATTAACACAAACAAGATGGGACACTTTTCGTGTTCACAATGCTTTTGTAATGAAGCCTACGGTGAGTGGTTCTCAACACGCATCCAGAAAGAGCAGCTGATACTAACTGTGAGGGAAACAAATGTTAGATGATACTTGTCTCTGCTAACCTTTAAGAGATCGCACTCTCTGTGTCTTGTGTCAACCTCTCTATCTTTACCGACTGTCAACCTCTCTATATTAACCGACTGTCAACCTNCGGGATGGTGAACCGTTTCATGGAAGGCTTGAGTATTCGTGAAGCCATCACACAGAATAAGTTGTTCATTGTCGACTTTGCCCTGCTGGATGGGGTCCCTACCCGGAAAGACTTCAAGGTAAGCAAAGAGAATTAACACAAACAAGATGGGACACTTTTCGTGTTCACAATGCTTTTGTCATGAAGCCTACGGTGAGTGTTTCTCAGCACGCATCCAGAAAAAGCAGCTGATACTAACTGTGAGGGAAACAAATGTTAGATGATACTTGTTTCTGCTAACCTATAAGAGATCGCACTCTTTGTATCATGAGATAAGTTATATTGAAAGCAAAATTTTCAACCGGCAGATACTATACTATACATGATAAACCTGAAAGTGAAAGACTTTTAATTTACTAATGAAAACGAATGTTTCAGATCGCTGTATTCAATCACTTCATCGACAAGTTCTGTTTAGATTTCGACTGTCCCCCAGAAGCTGTTCTTTATCAATCCGGAAGTAACCGGAAGTAACACTTTCTCTTAAACATTCTCTCATTTTTCGATCACTTCCAGTTCGTCTCCTCTTCCTTCTTCAATAATTATATTCATATGCCCAATTTCAGCTGTGTGCACCCATCGGTCTGTTCTACTATACCACTTACAAGTGTCTGAAACCAATAGCTATACAACTGTACCAGAGACCTGGACCTAACAATCCAGTAAGCCTGTGATCTCAAAGAGATTATAAATAGAGTGGTTGTTGTTGTTGTTGTTGTTGTTGTTGTTGTTGTTGCTGCTGCTGCTGCTGCTGCTACTGTTGTTGTTGTTGTGTCGTTGTCCTTATCGTTGTTGATAGTTATTTTCTTGTCGTTATTGTTGCTGTTGTTGTTGTTATTGTTGCTGTTGTTGTCACTGCTGCTGCTGCTGTTGTTGCTGTACCTGCTGCTGTTGTACCTGTTACTGCTATTGTTGTTGTCGATGTTGCTGTTATTAAAATAGTTGTTGTCATTGTTTTTCCTTGCTGTTGTTGTTGATGTTGATGCTGTTGCTGCTGCTGTTGGTATTATTGTCATTGTTGTTGTTGCTCTTGCTCTTGCTGCTGCTGCTGCTGTGTTTGTTAATGTCTTCGTCGTCGTTGTTGTTGTTGTTGTTGTTGTTTGTTGTTGTTGTTGTTGTTGTTGTTGTGAGAATGGAATCTAAATCTATAAATGTAGTCGAGGAGTACCGATACAAGACTCAAAATTGGCTGCATTAGTTTTTTTTAGTTATGTCTTACCTAGTGCTTGAAGAAAAGGCAGCTATATAAATTAGCCATACAATATTGTGTGAAATTATTAAACAAGTCCTTAAGGTTCCTTAAGGTATAAATAAAAGAAATCTCCTAAAGATTGAATAGAGTATGTTCCTTAAGGTCTGAATAAAACAAATTTCCTAAGATATAAACAGAACAAGTTTCCTCAGGTATACATAAAAAAAGTTTCCTATAATATAACTAAAACAAATTTTCTAAGGTATAAATCAAACAAGTTCTCGAAGGTACGAGTAAAGCCCTATAAGGCTTGAAGAAAACAAGTTCCCTAAAGTATAAATCAAATTCCCTGAGATATAAATAAAACACGTTCTCTAAGGTATAAATAAACTTTTTTAGGGTTTAAGTAAAAGTCTTTTTTTTTCCTATTGCCGCGACACTCTTAATAAAACTCTCATATCCTCTGCAGATTTTCACTCCGGCCTGTCACCCCATGACTTGGGCTGCTGTTAAGATGTGGTTCAACAATGCGGATGCTGCCTATCACCAATCTCTGTGCCACCTGGGTAAGTATCTCCTTATTCGTTCCTCTTCCGTGTCTGTAGGTTGCAGGAGTCAGATTGTAAGAGCCTCTTTGAGCCATTTACTAAAAAGTTTTGCTCGAACCACAGAAGCGTTTCGAGATGGCCAAGGCTACTCCCGCAGATCTTGTATCATAACTGTACTCAAATTTCTTCATGTAGATTTTTCTCGTTTAATTTAGATAAAAGGGGTTAAAAACTTTGGCTCTCTTTTGCCAGATCATAGGCCCACACAAATTGTGAAGTCCGCTGAAGCCATGGGAAAACACTGCCTGCAACAATTGTTTTTTTTGCAAATTCAAGGCTGAATTTCATCACTTTGGCGGTGTCATATCATGTTATATGATTATTTCTACACAATCTGTCAAATTATGAAATCAGCTGAACATGGGAAAACACTGCCTGCAACAATTATGTTTTCGCAAATTCAAGACTGAATTTCATCACCTCTGCAGTGTCGCATCATGTTATATGATTATTTCTACACAATCTGTCAAATTATGAAATCAGCTGAAGATGGGAAAACACTGCCTGCAACAATTTTTTTTTTGCAAATTCAAGACTGAATTTCATCACTTCTGCAGTGTCGTATCATGTTATACGATTATTTCTACACAATCTGTCCACACTCTGCTAACTCCTACTCTGATCGTCCATTTTTTTTTGTTTGTTTGACCAGTTAGGCTCCTGCAACCTGTAGGTCGCCACTCTACATGTGGGCTATGGTATGTCATAAGACGCTGTCGCTACCGCATAGTCCACAACATACAGTAAATACCTGATAAACACAAATTCCAGGAGACCATAGAAATGTGTTCGTGTTATCAAGAATTTGTGTAAAGAAGAGTACATTGGAAATAAGGGAGATGGCTCATTTTTACACATAAATACTTGTTCTACACGCCGGGTTGTCTCTTGGAGGTTACGTAACAGAGGACTCAGCGGGGGAAGGGGGGGTGGGGGCATGTCCGGCTAAAGTGGTCGGGAGAGGCAAAGCCATTACGTAGCGAGAGGGGTGAGGGTGAAGTGTCGTGGGTGCAAAACGTCGCGCTGGCAATGCAAACGAAAAAGGAGAATTCAAGCAAAAACAACGGTGCGGCCCAAAAGTTGTTCGCGTTATCGAGATCCTTTAGAATTCTAATTCGTGTGAACGGAATTTAGAATGCATAGATTATAGAGCGAAAAAAAAAAAACGGGGACTTTTTTTTGGTTCTTGTAAACAGAAATTTCGTGTTAAACGGGTTTGTGTTAAGTGAAGTCTACTGTAGTTGGTGAATGCAGAAACGTATGACTTTGAAACCTTTGGCGCTAGTTTCCTGGGAGTTAAATTACTTGTATTTAATCTTCCGTTCTTTTGTGTTTCAGGTTACACGCACATCATGATCGAAGGCATCGCATTGAGTGTCCACAGGAACTTGTCCGCGTCACATCCGATCTTCAGGCTATTGGGGCCACACATCAATTACATAATCGGCATCAACAAGTGAGCTGCCCGTCATAAATAACTCTCCACTTTTCACCTCAAAACTTTGGATGATTTTAGATTTTACATTACAAAAAAAAAAGCTGTATGGCTTTATAAAAATTGCCCATTCCACCACTTTCCGATCATTAATTTGAAGATTTTTCCAAGACATACTGAGCAATGTGTGCATTTTCATTGTTTTATTTCTTTAGGGGACGAAAGCTGTTTGGCAATAGGTATTTTTCAGGCTCTTCCTCTAAACTCATATTTCACATTATTTAATATAAAATAATCCCAGACCGCAGTGTCGAAGGGTCTGTATTATAATCCGGTTAACATTTAAAATGTTCTTAGCAGAACCTTGACTTCCGTAAAAAGAAAGGAAGGCCGCCGCTAGGCCATAATATTTTGTACTTTGTCATGGTCAGACCTATTCTCGCTTCGCCCTTTGCTCTTATTTAGACCTAACATCCCATGTGGTCATGTAATGTCCATCATTAAGAGGGATATGGAGAATTCTCGTTAGTGTTCTTTTGTCTGACGGACTGATTCCAGCCGAGGTTTACACGCGGTTCCTTGAATTTTTGAATACTCGAAGTCAGCTGTGCTGCCCATGAATACTACGGCCCCCGGTGACTCTCATGTAAACAGTGTGTGCTCTTAGTCTTAGTTCCTTAATGCACCTCTCAAATCGGGTATTCCCAGTGGCTATATCTTTTACCATGGCGAGTAGTTACAAACTCCTGCCTCTTGGTGCGTATTCCTTGGATGTGGTTAAGCTCCCTTAATGACTTAAATGTAGCCTGCCGCAATTTGGTGACATAATTTTCTAGACATGAGTGACGTAGTTTGGTGACGTGGAATGTGGAATTCCTTAACAGTTCTCACGTCTTTTGTTAAGGTTGACATCTCACTCTAAAATAGCTTGCCGGAGTTAGCTAGAGCTGAAAGAAAGTGAAAATTTCATAAAAGATTCTAAGGCCTCCGCATAATCAGATTTCATTTAGTTTATTAAGTATAAGGGTTTATATTAAAAGAGAAAAAATAATAGTAATTCAGGCAGCTATACAATCTAAGGTGGGTTCTGGTCAATATTTTGTGAGATTTATGTTTTTATAAGTCTTTTACGTCTTATGAGTTCCAAATCATGACTCGAGATAAAATAAATAACCGACATGGCAGCCAGAAAAATCAAAAAAAAAAACAAACCAACGGAACTTGTGCCGTGTTGTTAGGTCAACCATTTTAAAGCTAAACGTGGCCAGACTCTTCATTGCTCAGAATACATTTTTCCTAAAATCACTTCGTAGTTTCTCTCCGACTACAGTCACCTTGTCAAAATAGCCAGTCTTTGCCCTTGACCTACATAGTGCGTAAAAAAAAAATGCATTCAAAATTTTGTCTCTCATTTCATGTAATTTTGTCTTGATAGCCTATTAGAAAATCCAGTAGTCTACAGTAGTTGTCGACTCAGATGCCGCCGCTTAACATACCGTTTCCATTGTAAAACTGAATCTTTTCTCCATAAAATTACGACTTCACGGCTGCAAAACTTTTTTTTAACCTAGTTTTTCCTCTTCTTCTTTCCATTCTTTTCTTTTCTTTTTCTTCTCTTTTCTTTTCTTTTTTTTCTGTTCTTTTCTTTTCCGATGGAAGTGCTCATTTCCATTTGTAAAATACAGATATAATTGAAGAGCGTTTTTCCAAAACTCTTTATTTTGTGGTCTCTGAATATTTTTTATGAAAAGAGTAGTTGCTCTTCACACATATATTTTTATTAACTGCTAAATGACGTAAAATTTGAACGAGTGCAGATTTTGAGCTCGATTAAGTTTTGAACATATTAACACAGAAATGCATATATTTGAATACACCACCAACTCCTTTTTCAACGAAAGTGCAGTTACTGAGGTTTGGAAAAATGCTCTTCAGTCGCGATTATCCTTGTTAGATTTCGCTTTCATGAATGTACCATACTGTAACAAGACAAAGGGAAGTAACACATAAAGCCCTTCCCACTCACAGCATTCTCTTAGATCAACGATGGCATAATTAGGACGCATTTCTACTTTTTCAATGTTTATCTTAATCTTCCCTTTCTCATCCGGGTCGCTCGTTATGAGCCCTTCCGGCTAAGAACCCACTTTTTTTCATTTATGAACAGCAGGATGTTATCCAGAAAGTACTGTAACAGCAAAGAAAAGAAAACTGGAGTTCAGACTTGCTATCTTCACTACTTGTAAAATGTTTGTTTCTGTTTTCAGCCAAGTTCTGGGGTCCCTCATGTCTCCGGACGGATTCGTGGATCGCTATACGAATATTGGTGTCGAAGGAATGAATGAGATCATTCGAAAAGGGTAGGCAACACTGGTGGCATGATACCTGTATATAAAAACCACATTTAAGACAAGGGCAGCGTGTTGGTGAGAAGAGAAGTGGCCTAAATAGATAGGTGATTTTTAATCTACCGATTTCCCAACCTTAAATCGTGATTGAAATTTGAACTACGAATTTGCCGGCGACACATTTTAGTCCTAGTCTAGTCAAGCTCACAAAGCCATTGGCCCCATATCTAATAAATGAATGGACTTGGAGCCAAGAATGACTTTAAACACAATGTGGACGAACGATCACATTCCCCCTTATGATCTTTTGTTAGTATAGTATTAAAATAAGTGCAGGAGATTGAATACATTATTATCATCAAAGGTTGCTATAGAATATTAAACACGCCGACCATCTAGATATGAATCAACGATTTAATAAAAAGCGTATTAATTTGATCAGGGAAATGTATATTGATCTTACATTCTAATATAAGCCACAGAAAAGAGACACTTGACACACAAGGTTCTGTTTGCAACCAGCAAAATAACACAAAACATGAATTTATAAAGAAATGTATGTACTAGCCTCAGAACAATGAGTATGATGACTGGGGATTGTGATGTATGGCTTAATATGACTTTGCATATGGATTTCGCTTCAAAAAACAACAACAAAAAAATTCTCTTGTACAATGAAAATATAGGCGGATTTGTCCCTTGAGGGCACTAGAGCTAAAAAATTCGTGACGTCACGCAACTCGTAAATACTCGTTTCCTATAGCGCAGAGATAGATGGTGCTAACCACTCTACACCATACTGTTCCATACAATCAACATCATGTAAAACTGTTTTTTTTTTCTTTTGCAGTTTTAATAAATGGCGGATGGATGTGGAAGGTATGCTTGAGAAAAGCATGCAGGATAGAGGGGTAAGGCTTTATAAAACTTAATGTATTCTTAAGATTGCTGTATTTCCGTGAGCACCACTCACGAACAAATGATACACTGTCAATATCTCATCGCTGCCAGCACCACCATCACATCGTCATCATCATCACCATCGTCATTATCGACATCATCATCGTCATATTATTATTATTATCATCATCATTATCATCATATTATTATTATCATCACCAACATCATCATCAATAACAACAACAACGTTGCTATAGGGAACATTAATTTCCACCACCACCACCACCACCACCACCATTCTGCACGTTGAACACTACTAAGAGTGCATTCAGCATCGATGCACTAATATAATTCTTACGATGGCAAGACATCCCAGCGTTAATGCGCAAGTTCACATAATATACCACGTTTCAGAAAAATCTCCCACTGTCTTCCTCTGCTTTGTTTACCACTTAAATTATCATTTGTTACCAAATCGGCACAGTCAGAGACAGTTTGTCTATCCCATTTAAATGTTTTCAGGAGGAGGAAAAAATATATTTAAATGTTTTCAGGAGGAGGAAAAAATATATTGGACAAGGCAAGAAAATAATGCCAAGTTTGTCTATCTCATTTAAATGTTTTCAGGAGGAGGAAAAAAATATATTGGACAAGGCAAGAAAATAATGCCAATCTCAGGCATTAGTGCTGTTTTTCAACTAATGAATTTCAGAATTTTTGACTTGTTCTGTTTTTGACTTTTGATGGATGTATTAGGTTGTAGCAAGCACAATGATAACCAAGCTTACAAACTGTCAATATGATAGATAGGTAATCTGTGGCTGTGCCGAAATGCTGTAGCTATTGTCTTCTCATTAATGTCCTATGAATTTTGACTGTGTGCCTCTCACTGTTGCAAGGTTGCAAGTGAGTTTTGTGGTTTGTTTCAAGACCTTTGCATAGTTTTCTGTTACTGACTGCGCCGAAATGTCCAGTTGTTGTCTTCTCATTATATGTCCGATTAACTTTGTATTTTTCTTCTCACTTTAGAAGTGATTTTTATTGCTTCTTTAAAGACCTTTGCATAATTTTCTTTTCTGTTACTGACTGCGCCGAAATGTCCAGCTGTTGTCTTCTCATTATAGACTATGTCCGATTAACTTTGTGTTTTTCTTCTCACTTTAGAAGTGATTTTTATTGCTTCTTTAAAGACCTTTGCATAATTTTCTTTTCTGTTACTGACTGTGACGAAATGCGTAAGCTGTTGTCTTCTCATTATTATGTCCTATGGATTTTGCTTGTGTTCTTCTCACTATTCGATTTTTTTCTGTTGTTGTTTCTTTTAGGACCTTGTGTAGTTTTCTTTTCTGTTACTTCCTGTGACGAAATGCCTTAGCTGTTGTTCGCTCATGATATGTCCAATTAACTTGGCTTGTATTCTTCTCACTATTGCAGGTGATTTTTGTTGCTTCTTTCAAGACCTTTGCATAGTTTTCTTTTCTGTTACGAATTTACAAAGTTGATTTTGAATCTCTCCAGCTAGACGATCCGACTGTGCTGCCAACATACTACTACAGACACGATGGTATGATCCTCTGGAGTGCCTTCATGCTCTACGTCGCAAACTACCTCGCTCTCTACTACAGTGAGTACTTAGTATTAAATATTCTCCAGTGTTGACTTTTCTTCTCTATGTCGTTGTCACATTGGCTGGCTGGCTGGCTGGCTGGCTGGCTGGCTGGCTGGCTGGCTGGCTGGCTGGCTGGCTGGCTGGCTGACTGACTGACTGACTGACTGACCGACCGATTGACTGACTGACTGACTGCCGACTGATTGACTGACTGTCTACTCAACTGACTGTCTACTTGAATGATTGACTGACCGACTGACTGAAGAAGCTAGTCTTTTTAAATATTTGTCTAACACACCGGTCTGTGTTTGTTTGGTCCCTGGGTTACGGAAGTGGCTAATGCGGAAGAGCAAGAAAATAATGCACTGACTTGCTAGTGGTGTTTGTTTTACTTATGTCTTTGTCTCATTCTTTAGTATACACACCACGGTTGCGTGCAATATTCTCCCCCGACACAGGGCCGCTGGTAAGACTAACAAATCCACTAACAAATTTGAAACCGTGGATGGTTGCTGCCATGTTGTCGAGTTCTTTCTTCTGGTGATTGCGAAAATCGTTAAACTTCAAACAAACCATCAGAAGGTGGGCACCCTTCCTTACAGTTACTTCCTTTGCTAACAACCGCCAACAGTATACAACGACAGACCCTTTTGCGGCGCTGTAGCAGCCACACAAACCCAGCCCAGATTTTGTTTAACAAGACGCCTCCTTCTCCTTCCCACCTATTCTTTTTACCCGTGTCTCAAGAAGTCTCGATTAAAAAATGAGTATGAAGGTGGTGAGAGCCATGCAGGAGCCAAGCTGTAAAAGCCTCTTTGAGCCATTTAATAACATTTTCCCCTCGAACCGCAGGAACATTCTGAGATGGCCAAGGCTAATCCGCAGGTCTGTAGCCACTACTATGCTTTATTACAGCTGTATATATTGCTTACAAAGGGAGTCCTTCATTTAGAATTTTCACAATTTTAATTACGATGAAAAGGGGTTAAAATTTGGCTTCATTTTGCAGACCACAGACACAAATGAAATTCGAGCAAGCCATTGGGAAACACTGCCTGCAACAATTTTAAAAAAATAAATTCAGGAATGAATTTCACCACTTTTGTAGTGTGGTTTCATGTATACGATTATTTCTACACAATCTGTCCTAAGGACAGTTATCCTTTGCTATTGCTGACTATTATAGTCCAATATTTTTTTATCAGTTAGGCTCCTGCGACTATATATATATATATGACCTGAACAAAATGGCTAAATTACAAATCATCTTCCTCCGTCTCATTCTCTTCCCTCTACCCCCAACCCCCGAAAAAAAAAAAAAAACAACTTG
>JAWQUT010000417.1:69693-81947 GCA_033807755.1 Ellobium chinense | reverse complement strand
AGGGGCTAAAGCGTGTGGCTTCATGGTGCAGAACATAACTATTGTACTAAGTGCACAAAATAAGTTACGATCATATAGACAGTGACTGTAAAGAGTAAAGACCACAGATCAGTTTGGACAAATCAGTTTTGCCGTAAGTGAGGGAGCTTTTATCGGTGTTTTAGCAGTGAAAAGAGATAGGGAAATAATTAACTTACCGCGAAATCGACACACTAATCTTGTAAGGGGTGGAGAGAGAGAGAGAGAGAGAGAGGCATGGGGCAGCGTGGCTGTGCAGCTTGTGAATCATTCTCATAGTCTACAGGCTGTCAAATCTGAGGTTTGTGGGTTGGCTTCTCGAGTCGGACGGCTGGCATTGTAGTGTCCTTGGGGAAGTACTTAACTCCAAATCATCACTTCACTCAGGTGAAAATTCAGTATCTAGCTTAAGAGCTGTGAGGGGTGGGGTGGGAGAGCCCTGCACCACAGGCACCACCAATGACATGTTTTTTATATATTTCATATGTTACACTTTGTCTCTGTATGAGCACTGGATACTGTTCGGTGTGTTTGTATAGTATAAATGAAACGTATAACACTGGCATAGTGAAACAGTGTCCCCACAGGATAATAATAATAATAATGATAATAATAATAATAATAATGCAGTTTATAAGTCGCATGAATATCCATGCTAATGTCTGCTCACGCAACTTTACACTATTATTACATCGGCAGGCCTGATCACCCTAGGACTTTCTCAACTCCCTGGGGAGCATCAAGTGCCGCTGCCATTTATATTTGCTGATCACTAGTACTCTGGCAATATCTTTCACTACCTATAGCGAGGTACCCATTTTACAGACTGGTGGACTGAGGAAAATTTGAATGAGATGATATAAAGGTCTATTTTTTTTTCCCCATTTCTATAAATTCGTCATTCGTCCTCAGGAAACGTAGCTGTGATAAAAGAAGACTATGAACTCCAGAACTGGGCCAAGGAACTGGTGAAGGACAGAAACAAATCCCGAGGCGGGTTGGGTCTGAAGGTGAGCAGTTGCTTTAAAAAGACATGTGCTATTTCCTAAAGCGGGCTTCACTATACTTAAATCTCGTAGCACATGATGCCTCGGTCCAGCCTCCGTCCCCACCTCCCCCATCCCTCGTCCCCGCTGGCTGTGTGATCACTCTTGAGGATAATGACTGCTATACGTGTTGGCTGTCGGCCGATCAGCTGACACTGAGCTGCAAAAAATTAATTCGACAGCCGCGCCCAGCATTCGGCAAGGAAATGCGTATATATCTTATGGGGACAATCAAGCATAGCGAGCGGAAGGTAGAATATCTATCATAGCATCAGGAGGGTTAAATATAGTAGAGATGACCTGAGGAAGGGGAGAAGGGAGTCATGTAATTTAAAAAGGAGAAAACCAGGGGGAGGTTGAAGAAATACGACCGAAAATGGTTATTTTTACTTATGAGCGGGGTTTTGTGACGTCAGTTCAGCTAAAGTAAGGTCACAAATGGGGTCGATCCACATTTCAAAGTGTACAGTAGAATCAAGATCCTGGGGGGAGGGGTGAAAGCCACAAACAATAGGGCAAGAATGCATAAGAAATTGGAAAGAGGGTCGGGGACATAATATGACAGATCTGACCTCTTTTTAAAAATCAGTGGAAGCTGAAGATTATACGAGAGTCTTAAAAGGGGCGGGCTGGACACGTTTAGAAGGCGGGGCTTACATTCAGCGAGGACAAATCCACAGAAGACAGTGATTCACTTTTAAAACGTCAAGCTTGAAGAGCCATAGTCTTGAGAGACGGAGTGGAGAACGTAGGGAATGGGGGGAGGCGAGAAACAACACTAAACCTGCAAGATACACGGCCACATACTAATATGTCTTAATCTTCTACTCAAAAATTTTCCAACACGAGCACTTGAGAAACTCAATGGTTTGGACCAGAGCTGTGTCTTTTTGGTCTAAGCGGCGTCGAGAAAGGGGTCGTCCTTGTACACTGTAGGCAGGCCTTAGCAATGGAGGTTTCTGGGATACGTTTTTGGTTGGTGCATGCTGGTCACAGTGAGGATGTGTGTGCACCTACTTGGACTTTGTTACGAATGTAACGTCTTTTGGGAAGACCGGAAGTGAGAGCTCAGCAAAATGGTGGTAACTGTCTCCGATGTCAAATTGGTGGTAGAACTTTTTATCAATGGTTTTGTGTCGGAGAGGGATGCGGCAAAAAAAAAAGGTGGTAATTTATGTTATTGAATAAAGCAAAGATATAAGTAAAGCAAACACCACTCGCAAGCCACTACATTATTTTCTTGCTCTTCCGCATTAGACACAGCCTGCTCGGCTTGGCTAGAGAATGATACTTCCTGTGCTAAGCACCGCCCACAATATAAAATGATGGCTCCTTTCGCGCAGCCGGAAGGAGGGGNGGGGGGGAGAGACCAAGCAAATGCAGACAAGTACTGTAGAATTGAATTCGTGAGATCTAAGCCCATTTTTTTTTCTCTCTCTTCCAGGGAATACCTGGAGATGGTGAGATTACCAAAATGCGTCAATTAGTCGATATCTGTGCCAGTATCATCTACATCTGCACTGCTCTACACAGCTCTGTCAGCAATGCCCAGTTTGACCAGTACGGCTTTGCCCCCTGCTATCCAATCCTCATGAAGGGCTCACCCCCGACAGACAAGGTAGGTGAAGAAAGCCCTTGCTGTGTTATACCCAGTCTATTTACAATCCTCTTAATCGTAATTTCGAAGTCAGATAAATGAGAGACACGTGAACATCATGCCCTTGGTATAAACTGAAATTTTAGCCTTCTCTTCTCCTTGAGTTGTTCAAAATACGACTTATATGTCATGTATGTTGGCAAGAATATTAAAATGAACGAGGCCTCCTAGAGAGCTTAGCCATGTGGGCTCTCGTCCACTGAAACACACAACAAACATAAAAGGGACAAATGAAAGTCGCGAACTGAGATTGTGCACCTTCTTTCCAGTGTTTAGTGTTACACACCGGTGCACCGTGATCAGATTACCTCCCTCAATCATTACCCCCCGGTAATCTGATACCGGTATCAAGCTNCATCATACTTTTACCCTTTTATTCAAGTGCTACCGACTCTATAGATGACCTTGTTTGGGTTAGGGTTAGGGTTAGGGTCTGATGTTCACTCCAACGACTGCTTGGAGTGAATATCAGCTAGATGAAGAAATTGAGAAGAGAAAGCTGATATATAATTAGAACAAACTGTGAGCCAAACCAACAGTAACATAATCCTCAACTCTACCGATTTTAGAAGCAACAAAATATGTCAATCGTGTCCTTTTAGCACATGTGGGTGCGTGCAAAGAAAAGGTGTATAAAATAAGTAACTATATATAAACACAAATAACAACTTTTTATAGGGGGGGGGTAATATCATACCGGGGGGGCGGGTAGCTTGATACCGGTCTCAGATTACCCCCCGGTAATCTTATACCGGTATCAAATTACCGGGGGGTAACTTCACACCGGGGGTAATTCTATTCCTTTACACCCGGAAATGCTTTTCCTTTACACAACCGCATGACCAAGGAAATGACGTTTTATTTTTTTGTGTAGAACCCAAGACGTTGTTTGAAACGTTAAACACGCTTTTTCTAGATGCTGGGCCGCTATAAGGTCGCTGTAGAGAAAGAGTGGACGATCCCGCATTTGTAGTGTTTTGAGAAATTGAGGGATGAAGTTTATGTTGCTATTGAGTTATAAAGACTAGTAAAAATGAAAAGTTGGTGTTAGAAGTCCCAAAAATAGCACTTTCAAGGATTTTTATACCAAGATTAAGTCAATATCTATTTATAGACCCCTTTACTGCCAGAATCGCAGAAATGTGGGATCGTCCACTCTTGCTCTACAGCGACCATCAGGTATATTCACATACGTCCTTAGAGAATCGAGATCGTCAATCCCATACGTTTCCATATATTCTACGGACCAGCACTCCCCAGATTTGAAGATTTTTGTGAACAAGAGTGAGCGCGTGAGGGAATATTCTTTTTGTATATATAGAGAAATCCTATGATATAATAATGAAAATGAAAATAGGGACTTTTTTTTTTAAACCCCGTAAGGAAAATAGATTTTACGATGCCATACCGTGTTATGCATCTCATTCATGGTTAGACACGCGCAAATATTTTTACTATATCCTACTACTAACGACTTTCTGCTCTCAGCTCACTCCTATTTTTCGTTGCCCATTCCCACTCACAAATATTTCAGATGAGCATCACAGACACACAAGGGACNGCCCCCGCCCGGCCCTACGCCCCCTCAAGCTCTAACATCAGGTACTCATTTAGACTTGAGTCAAATGGCGAAAGGGGAGCTAAGTGTCTTTGCTATGAAGACAACATAAACTGCCCAACCCAGGAGGAACACACAAACCTTAGAGCTGACAGTCTTCAGTTTCTGCATATGACTCGCATACCAAACGGCCACACTGCCTGCCAATAAGGTTTTGATTGATTGAGTTTGTGTTTTACGGTGTGTCAGCACGATTACGGCTATATTACGCCCTCATGGGTACTGTGAACGTTTTTTAGTAGAATTTTCCTATCAATTTTGCCTGGACAGCGGCCGCTAGGCCTACTCTTTTACGATTTTAAAACTGCCAAGGGATTTTTAACGTGCGCAAAGTGCACACGGGACCTCCTAGTTTTTCGTCCTTATCCGAGAAGACTAGACGCCGGCTGTCCTACTCTAAAAGCCAGAGTGTGACCGTCCTATCGGCTTCAAAACTGCAACGGGCGTCACTGTTGCAGGGTCACACTCCTATAAGGTATGGCGTTATGGTAGTTTTTTGTTTTTTTCCCACGTGGTGAATAAAGGTTTTATCTTTAGAGAGGTTTTGAACATTTCCTTTCAGGATGACTGAATACAAATCACAAACCACAATGCCGTGCTGTCTTCCAAAAATGTATGTCACTGCAGTACATATACATTTCCTCTTTTCAACAAACTATTTTTAGGGTGATATGTCTGGCTTAATGAGACACTGGCGAGGAATTCCACATTCCATGTCACCCATAGAGATATCTCTATGATGTCACCTAACCTACGTCAGTCCATTCATGTCTTCACAATCACATCATCAAAACTCGGCTGCGTTTCCTAGATCTTCAAGTATGAAATGACGTCATTTCGAGAATGAAGGGGCGGTCTGTGGGTGGGGCCTCGGAGATCCCATGAAACAGGAAGTTACGTTGAGAAAATTTTCCGGAAGTTATCTCTTGTCAACGCTACTATTGTTTATAAAGTTGGTGAATATAATAGCTGTTGTTGCGTTGGCTTTGGTAGATGACGACAAGAATGATGACAGCACTACAAGTGTAGGGGGTTGCATGACAAAACGCGTCATCATCCAATATGAATTTTTGGTCATTTGGCATGCTTCATGTAGCAGTAGGAGTATTTAGTATACATGCATATTTCCACTCCATAGAACAACATTTGGTCTACATTAATTCAGAATTAAATTTCGCCTTTCAAAAAAAAAAAAAATATGCTTTGCATCTGGACTGTTTTGCCACACCTCCCGACTGGTGCACAGTGCGTTTTGCCATGGGGAGCCCTTCAAGTATTCTTCTCCAGCAGCTGGCCATACAAACCAATGCTGCCATACTGTGAGCGGGGTTGCCTGATTTCTTTACGAGGGGAGCCAAATTGCATATGAAAAATGCCAAACCATGCCTGGAAAGGGCCTGCGGACCTGCCGTGTATGACAAAAATTGAAATTCGACTGCGTATATATTATTATATTATGCCTTTTTGTCATAAGACGGCAGTGAGGGTAATAGTCCAAGACATTAACTGCTAACTGTTCTAATGTATGTAATAACGTTACGAAAATCTGATATTTGGCTCCGAAAGAGGCAATTTGGCAACCTTATTTTTCCCAGCTTGTATTGTCTAACTCTAAAACAACGCTAATACAACGTCTGCTCTCCACCCACAAATCGTTTAGACTCCTCTCATTGGCTGCCTGAGACTAGCAAGACGAATATGAAGGAACAGAAACGCATCCCTCGCTACATTGAAGTCGTAAATGAATATTATCCGAAACACAAGGTGTCTTTATTAAACACTCACCAGCAATAGTTTGTATTTACCTGCCGCGATAAATGATCTAGTCACTGGAAATACCCGATTTTCATACATTCAAGAGTGATTCATTAAGGAGATAAATGCACACACTGTTTACACTTAAAGTCACAGGGCACCCTAGTATTTATGGGTAGCACAGCTGACATCTGGTACTAATATAATATCCAAAAAAGACTAACACCCCATTTTACAAATGGGCAGGCAGGCAACACACCAGCGGCGAAAGAATACCTAGCGCACCGAAAGGCATCATAGACGAATGTATTAGACTCAGTGAAAAAGTTGGACGACTGGCGAATCGGGCGGATTGAAAAGATCTATCGGAGACTATACACATTCTCTTTTTTAAAAAAAAGGGTAAAAAAATAAAGAGGACTGATGTGTATAGTTACCTTTTGTGTATTTTTCTACGAATTTAGGTGAAAACTGCATGCTTTTACGTTACGTAGTTCTCAAGAAATCTGTGACACAAATTTGGCTGTCGCGTTTCATTAATATAGATATAAGCCTATAGTGTTGTCTTTATATGTTACTAAATGAAGAGGGGAATCCCCATCAGTGTTTTTGGTTGATGGACTGATACCAGCCTCGCAATAAGAAAGAGTATATAGTTAGACTATCGTCTAAACCTCGGCTGGGATCAGTCCATGAAAGAAAAATATTGATGAGGATTTTCTTCATTTCCCATGCGGTGGATGAAGGTTCTGTCTTCAGCGAGATTTTGAACCTTTCCCTCACAAACCACACAGGCACTGCAGTACAAATTCTCCCACATGGTGAAGAAAGGTTTTATCTTTAGAAAGGTTTTGAACATATTCCCTCAGGACGCCTGAATACGACCCACAAACCACACGGCTATCTGCCTTCCAATAATGTATCGCATTGCAGTACAAATATTTCCCATGTGGTGGATAAAGGTTCTATCTCCAGCGAGGTTTTGAACCTCTTCCCTCAGGATGCCAGGATGACAGAACAGGAGGTCCTGAGGTGTCTTCCCAACCGTGAGGAGCAGTTGGCCATCATGCGCATGACCAAACTTCTCAGCTGCAGAGGAACGAAACCGCTAGGAGAGTTTGAATGGCCGTACATTTTTGAGTATGATGCTATCAAAGTCTGCAACCTGTAAGTTGATTATGTTCCCCCCGCATTTTTTTTTTTGCTTGTGGGTGTGTGGGGGTGTGGGTGTGGGTGTGTGTTGGTGTGTGTGTGGGTGTCTGTGTGTGTGTCTCCGTGTGTGTGTGTGTGTGTGTGTCTGTCTGTCTGTCTGTCTGTCTGTGTGGTGTGGTGTGGTGTGGTGTGGCGTGGCGTGGCGTGGCGTGGCGTGGCGTGGCGTGGCGTGGCGTGGCGTGGCGTAGTGGGTGTGGTGAGTGTGGTGAGTGTGGTGAGTGTGGTGAGTGTGGTGTGTGGTGAGTGTGGTGTGGGGTGTAGTGTATGGTGTTGTATGGTGTTGTGTGGTGTGGTGTGGGTGTGTGGTGTAAGTGTGTGGTGTAGTGGAGTGTGGGAGTGGGTGTGGGTGTGGAGGAAGGGGATGGGAGGTTCGCATGGGTAATTTGTGGGGGTCAGGAGCCACCGCTGAATACTGCGATAAGCTTCTGTNTGGCGTGGCATGGCGTGGCGTGGCGTGGCGTGGCGTGGTGTGTGGTGGGTGTGGTGTGTGGTGGGTGTGGTGTGGTGTGGTGTGGTGTGGAGAAGTGAAAAGAGAGAGGAAGGAGGCATTTCGCTCTTGCCCTCTCACTTTCCTCCGCCGCCGAAAAAAAAAAAAGCGAAAAACGATATTGTGAATATTGGAATTTTACTTCAAGGAAAGCAGGCGTTTTTATCATTATATGTATATCTCTCACTTTACTTTTCTCTATCATTCTTTCACTATCGAGAGTGCTTTCCCTCTCTCTTGCTATCTCTCTCTTTCCCCTTTCTCTCTTTATTTCTCTCTCTCTCTCTGTCTCTCGCTCTCGCTCTCGCTCTCTTTCTCTCTCTCCCTTAGTTCAGTCTGTAAGAATTTCCCCCGTTCTCTTTGACCCCGCCAGGTGGCGCATAACTGTCGCAGAAGTTGGCCGGACTATCACACGTGCAAACGACCTCAGAAACAACCGGTATTACCCCCTGGATCCAGCGCAGGTGTCAAACTACATCCATATCTGATCACTTCAATTTCCAAGAAACGGTCTGGTTTCCAAGAACACCCTATTTTCCAAGAATCAGCCTAGCGCCCAAGAAACAGCTTACCTTCCAAGAAACAGCATACCTTCAAAGAAATAGCTTTCCATAGAATAGAAAGTAGGCTGTTTTACAAATTTGTTAGAAGAGCTTGCCATAGAACAGAAGTAGAAAGTAGGCCGTGTTACAGGTGATTTCCTTATTTGGAAGTTTTGGGGAATGATTTTTGGACTGACCATTGCTGAAATTAGATATTTCATAGAATGTCAGAAACGTACATAATTACTTGATCACTTAATCGATAATCTGCTTAATCGCATCTCGTTCCACGCTCCCAAGTAGATCAAGTCGAGCCGACTGTATTATGAACTTACTTAGTTTTAATAGTTACTTGGTTTTTAATTTATAGAATGCTATTAGAGAGCTTTTATTTTCAAATTCAGATCTTTTAAGGAACAGTATGACAGAGGTGGGCATGCGCATACGGCATTTCATGGCGTCATGATAATATTTCACGTTAACGAAGTAAATGTCAAAATCGGATCTGATTCTACATTGTGACGTGCAATATGACTCTATAACAACAAGAAATCGTCACACTCCTTTTGCATTCGCCTAAATCAGTTTTCAAAGTTTTTGAGAAGTTTAGGGCTCTCAACCAAAAGCAAAACGTGAGGCAGATCTGGACTAGCTTGTAAAATTTGAATGTAATTACGAATCAAACCTCTACATTTGTGTTAATAGGGAAAAAACGATGCGTGGAAGATAATACTAAAATAAACAACTCAAATCATTAGAAGACGACAAAGGCAGATGAGGAACGAGCGTGACCAAATGTTTTATGCATATGTTCACATCTGCTATTACGGTTGGTAAAAGATACGAACTTGAAAATAACAGCTCTCTTTTACCACAAACGTTACTTTATCTGCTGTTTGAGGCTGGTTCCTCTGCAGATGCTGAATCCCAGAAATGGGTCATTTTTTTCCTCAAATACAAAGAACGGCAACTCTCGAAACATACTAACTCTATGCGAAAAGTCTCTTTGGCTGTTTTCTGCTGTTTCGCTTCGTACATCTGAGAACCAATTTTGAACATAATATCAACCACAAAGGCTTGTGCTTGCACATAAATAGTTTCTGGGGTAATATAAACAGTTTTCTAAACTTTAAGGAAAAAAATGCTAGTTAAACAATACCATGAGGGTGGTCTTGAAATGAACAGAGTTGAAGAACGAGAAATCCAGTGCACAAGTTACTGCCCCCAGCCGATAAATGCATTTATTGCTCTTTACGCACACTAATTTCAAAGGGCTGATTTGCTCTTCTCTGCCACATGCGGGGTACTAAATTTCGTATGATAGGGCTAAGAACCTCTGAGAATCCTACGGCTGAATTTTGTTGCATGGAATCATGAAATAGATATGCTATGATATTTGAAATGGACAGAGAGTGAAACATGTGAGGTGTACCTGGCTATCTGGAGCGCCACCTAGCGAATTCAGGGGAATTGATTTGAGGAAAAAGATTCATTCCAATCAGCGTCAAAAGTAATCGGGCAGATCATATCGTTGTGAAAATTATGATGATAAACCTTTCTCTGGCCGTAAGAATCACAATATAATATGTATCTCTTGCCATATCGTATAAAATGTACTGTTAATTCTGCAAAGGGCAATAACTGTAATATTATAGTAGGATAAAGTGGAAAGTGCGATGGGTGCCGACGCAGAGGTCGCGGGTTCGATTCCCACAACATCACTTTCTTTCCTTCTTTCATTTTCTCTCTGCATTTGTCTTCTTGAGCACTTTCCACTTTATCCTACTTGATTTCTATAAGCCAGTGCTCCGTTTCATCCTTGTATTATTACACTTGTAATATTGTGTTGTTTTGCTTCGCTTTGTACTATATAGTTATAATAAGTTTAGTTTGAATCCCTGCAGATGCTAGACAACAACAACAACAACAAAAACCGACTGTGATCTAAAAGTGGGGACTTCCGATTAATGTAATTCTTATATAAATAATGGTCAACATACCAAGATTTATAAGTGAAATGAAAACGCGAGGGACACTAGATCTAATGCCATTTTGGTTTAACACTGCGTTATGTCCTTTGTGTTCAAGGACTTTTGAAAATGTCACAAAACAACAACAGTAGCTTATTGTATTCTAATTTGAAGAAAATAAATATAATGAGAAATGCATAACAGCCAAACATGTTAAAAAAAAACACACGTATATTCGACACCGTTTGACGACTGTTCGACTGTTCGACAGAAGCGAAGGAAAAAGCTGAGATTTAAAAATTCGGACTGTCCAGCAACTTTCTAATGTGCAAAAAAGTTTTTGATTAAGCGATAGTTGCGATTAAACAGAGTTGACATTCTAGGGAGAGTATGGGTAAATATTGATGATCATGTTATGAAAACAGAGTTTCTATATTTATAGTATTTGTATAAGACACTTTCATTAACAGATTGATACTTTATTATATGTATAATAATAATAATAATAATAATTATAATACTTTATTTGGAAAACTAACCCTTTACATATATATATACATAAATATATATGATATATTCGTAGTGAGATGATTATTTGTTGACTGAATGAAATTGCGAAGAGCACGAAGTCTCTTTTCCCTCCTTTTTTCCTCTTTTTTTTTATGCTGCTTTAAATGTCTGTATGGGTTTAGCAATAAATAACACAAAAATCCCCTCATACTCCTCATCTGAGATAAAACAATTTTTATTTGCTTGTTTGGTCATTTTCCAACATGACTTTGCCTTGGGGATTGTCAGTACAGCCAATAAAGCTGAATTCGGTCATTAACCCCTTAAAGTGAATGATATATTATGCCCAAGGAATTCTCAGCTTTATGATATCAATGATTTTCTAAGAAAGAAATAGAAAAAGTTGCATTATTACTACACTTTTTATGATTATTGACTGAGTACTGTCCCTTTCTTAGAAAAAAAAAGTTATGTTAATGGAGAGCTTGAATTCTTTTGATTTCTCTCCTTTGATTTAAAAAAAAAAACAAAAAAAAATATGTGTGATCTCTGGCAGTGAAAGGATTGAAACTTTTTCGGATGGGTCTTTTGTAAGAATCGAATTAAGAATTTGATATGATAGTAATTACATAACAATTCAAATTCAGTCTCAACACCGTAATTTGAGGACTGTTAACCTTGCCGAAGGAAACCTAATATTTTGTAATACAGCAAGATGAAATGAGTATGATGGATCAATGCTATATTACAACCGCCTCCCTCTACTTTCTTTCCCGTGTGCTCTTTGCAATATCATTCAACAATATCACTACCCCATGTAAAGGTCCCGTTGAATCTACCTACTTTTTACAAATTTGAAATACATGTATTATTTCTACACATTTCTTTCAATATTACACCAATAACTGCATACATTATGATTCATTTTATGCTGGAGATTTGATATTATAGTTACAATTTCTTGGCAATTATAAATTATTTATTAATACAACTTCCATTCTTGATTCTTGTCGTTGTTTTGGTGAACAGCGTGTTAAGACTCCGTGCTGCGTGTCGCTAGACAGTGAGATGTTTGTGAAAACAATGGAAAATCCTGATACTCTGTACTCTATGAGGTGCGAACAAGAGTGGCCGTTCACAAGAGTAGCCGTTCATAAGAGTGGCCGTTCATAAGAGTGGCACTTCATAAAAGTGGCAGTTCACAAGAGTGGCAGTTCACAAGAGTGGCAGTTCACAAGAGTGGCAGTTCGCAAGAGTGGCAGTTCGCAAGAGTGGCAGTTCGCAAGAGTGGCAGTTCACAAGAGTGGCCGTTCAAACAAAAGAGTGGCCGTTCACAAGAGTGGCCGTTCACAAGAGTGGCCGTTCACCAGAGTGGCCGTTCACAAGAGTGGCCGTTCACAAGAGTGGCCGTTCAAACAAAAGAGTGGCCGTTCAAACAA
>JAWQUT010000417.1:39160-50578 GCA_033807755.1 Ellobium chinense | reverse complement strand
CCTGCTTACAATAACAGCTTCCATTAAAATCCCCAGTCCATCCGTCGTCCACCCGTCCCATCGTTCACCTGTCGAATGATAAACATTACCTACTATTGTGATGTGATAATAAAATAATATTAATACAATAATACTAAAGACTGTGTGAAAAACATATTGGCATCTTCATATCTTAAGGTGACCCACTCCTCGTCGTGCGTAGAATTGTAAGACCTATATTTTAAACATCACTTTTAATATCTGCAAACTATAAAAGAAGACTTGGAGATTGTGGAATTTCTTGTGACAGTAGAGCAAAACAGTCTATTCAAAGAGAAAAATCGAATTAGGCTTCTGTAACTAAAGGAGTCTCTTGTCCAGGCTGACATTTTGTCGTTATCTTATACAAGTCTCCCAGAAAACGTTAATTAACTAAGCTGCTTGACTGTATGTACTGTTCGATGGATGTTTTTATTAGCCTCTTGTCACTATACTGTCCATAACAAACTTAAGATATGTAAGGAGTCAAAAGTTTAGCAGTAGTTTTCATTTGATCATAGTCATGGAATTTAAACGAAGCAGTCTAGGATGTCATGATGGCTTGCGTTATTAAACCATAAAACTATACGAAAATGACTAGTATGTAAAACTGAAGAGGAATGTACACGAACGCATTGACAAAATCTGCTTTTGAAAAATATATTTTTGAAAATAAGCAGACTTATCAAGCGGGTGTTATCAGGTCAAATTCCTTGATTGGTATGATCACAACAATCTTGCCTTTAAAAGGACGCCATAAACTCATGTCGTTGTTGCATGCGTTTGTGTTGACCTTCACACTTCCTACGTTCCCGGGCAGTACTAGATAAAAATCAGTAAGAGCCTACACTCCCATGTTAAGGTTAAGGGCGGTGAATACGTTTCAGTTTGAATTTGTCTTTTTTTCCACTGCATACTGAGCACTCACAATGTACAATCTCATGTCCGAATGGCCAGTTGTATAGGAATGGATATGGTGCAGGGAGTTTTGCATATTCATCAGGATCAAAACAAACTGGAATATCATCCCAGTCGTGGTGCAGTAGCGCTTTGGGTCTATGAAACAGGAGACATTCTTGGATGGGAACTGGGAGTCCAGTATGATGTACATTCTCCTCTCGTCCAGGACTGGGGCCAAGTGCTGTAGACACAGCTATGAAAGCCAGCTTGACCAGCGGCCAGGGATGACGGGCAGCCTCCTGAAGCAGCTGTCTCGTCTCCTAATTGCGGACCTCTAACAAAATGCCTGTTCTTATTCTTGCCATGCCCGATGTGGTGACGTAACAGTTAGCAGTTAGATACTTTATAATATCTAGGTTAAAATGCCATGTCGTGACATCAAACTCTGGCTGAACATGACCCCATTGCAAACACAGAACCGTATTTCATACTTCTCTTTAACGAAGATCTCACGTGGATTTATAAGAGTTCTCCAGAAAAGACGAAGAAGCAGAGGACGGGAGATTTGTTCAAGTAATGGATATGCTCCTTTATTCAAGAGACAGAGAGTTTTTTTTCCAAGATCACTGTACTGACACGTGTATGCAAGTGCTGTATGATCCTCTAAGTCTGTGAGGTCTGGGTCTGCATCACATCTCATCAAGGTCTTTACCCAAGTTGAGTCTCTATGTTTATCCACGGCACTTATCAACGCTGTTCTCCGATTATGATCCGCCAGGTTAACATTTGCACCGGCACTGATCAGTGCCATCAGACAATCCATGTTACTTGCCAGCATCAACGCTGTTCTACCCACTTTATCAGCAAGATCAACTTTTGCACCTTTCTGTAACAAAACACGGAGGCATTGAGAATTCCCTCCCAACGCAGAATACATAAGCGGTGTGCTTCCATTTCGACTGGACAGATTAACTACAGCTCCACCCTATATCAAAATATCAATGCTCATTGCGATCCCTGATCTAGCACAATGCAACAGTGCAGTAACGCCTGAATTATTAGCAGTATTCGGATCGACACCTTCATGCAAAAGGTGTCTCACACAATGTGTTCTTGACTTAACAGCTGCTAACACTAGAGCATTCCTACCCTCCGAGTCCAAGAGGTATGGGTTAGCACCAGCTCGTAGAAAAGCCTTCATACACTGGTCTGCATGGCCGTTTGCTGAAGATAACATCAAAACGGTATTGCCTTTGTCGTCCCGTTGGTTGACGCAGGCATCAGTTCTCAGAAGTTCAGAAATACAGTCGTTACTCGTCTGTCTAAATAAGACCCCGGATGATAAAAGTGCTAAATAACATTTTGATCTGGATCTGTCTTTTTGTGACATTTGGCTAGTATTGCTACGTGAAACCATGCGACTGCACACTGCCACTTCATTGCATAATCATGTTCCCTTTCCAGCGTCGATCAGCACCTGCTTCGTAAATTATTCGCATATTGTCTAATGCTCCAGTAGCAGTGGCCATTGAGAAAACTGTGTTCCTAAAAATATCTTCTCGGTGTATGTTGGCACCGTGTCTAAATAAAAGCTGAAGACAACATGGAGATCTTAGAACTGACGCAAGTATAACGGACGTGCTGCCTAGCTTTCCAACAGCATCCGCGCTGGCTCCGGCATCCAGGAGTGCTTCTACATGGTCAGCGTGGCCAGAAGCAGAAGCCCATAGTAACGGTATACCTTTATGTCTGTCAGGTAAATCAATGCAAGCTGTAAATTGTAGCAAAGGCCGGAGACAACTGAGGCTGTTCGTCTTCGCCGTTATCAGCCGGGCTGTTTCCATGTTTTGATTGGTTCGGATAGAATCGGCACCAGCATTTAGCAAGCTGCACAGACAATCCGAAGATAAATGTTTGGCAGCAAACATTAGCGCTGTCATTTCATGAGCATCATTCAATAAGCTCAAGCCTATTTTTCACAACCTAATGAAAAAAAGAAATACTGTTGTTTTACCATACAAGAGCAAGTTATTCTATTTTGTGCTAACTATTTCTCTGGACGTTGAATTTTCCGAAACATGGAAATGTGACATAATGTGCCATGCACATGTAAACGGCAATACTGGTTTAATCAAGAGGAAAAAATTCACAGTGATCATCTTTGATGCAATTTAAGAATAACAATTTTAGGCTATATTATATTTGGTAGGAACATCCAGCCATATTTTGTAAAGACAAGTTAAAAAACTTGGATTAGGTAGAAAATGTCTTAATAATTTCAAATGCTGTTGAAACACTCACTCTCCTCAACCGTCAAAATTTATTGTGCTAACGATCTTAACTATGAGGCACTTTAAGCATGACATACAAACATTGTCACAGCATAAAATGACACCATTCCATTTAATTTCAGGGCAAAAATTCCCATGGAACATTCTATCTTAATGAGTGACGAAATGTGCAAGCAAATGATTTTTTTTTTTTGGTTTGAGACTTCAACACGAAATCTGCCAGTAACATAAACACCAAAACTATGGGAAGTTCAACCTGAAAGCTGCAATTTGCTTGAAATCACGTCCAGCTTCAACATTTGTTTCAAGTCTCCATAACACAAGTTATAGTTGCAATATGCGGAACATATATTCGTATATGCAGAGCACATTTCTGAATATTAAACTCCATTCCTTTCCCCTCCTTCTCCCACCCATATGAAGTTAAAATCACATTTACATGCCACTGATGAAATAATCAGCACGTTATGTCTGATATCAGGTACCCTTTATCTTTCTTATAAACCTAAAAAATGATAATAATAATATGCTGAAAGTGAGGCTGAGAAACCTCAAGAATAATACTCAAACAGTGAGGCGGTCACACTTGAATATTACACTATTACATAAACGCTCAATACACAGCAAGTGATATTATAGGAAATATGCTTCTCCGAGGCACTAACGACATGGCCATGTTTATGGAAACTGAACTCATGACCTTTTGATCTAGAGCCTAATGTTAGAACTACCTTGCCATACTGCTAATAAAAAAAAATATAAATATAATGTGTCATTATAAATAATACAACGGAAGCTACATAAGCGGGCCACCAGAACTAGGCGAGATGAATCCTAAAGAACGGATGGGCAGTGCAACTAAGTGGGAGGATTGTTCAATGAACTTGCAATTTGGGAAGAAACGTGAGATGGCCAATATTCCTGCAGGCTGAGAAGTGCAGAAGTAAAAACAAACTGGCTTAAAAGGAACTTTAATAGTTTCACTACTTTTATCTGTGTAGATACAAAGATGCGCTCTATAAATGCCGCCTAAGGCCAATTGGCATTCTATCTGTATATAACAACTGACATTTTCCTGAAGATGAAATAGTTTGTGAGAGTATAGATATTCCACTTCAACCAAAAAACTTCCACCGTTTTTGTGCTCACACATGCCAATATCATCAGGTTTTGTACCTAAAAAGTGATGACATTTAGACAAATAAAGTCCAGGCTCTTGATAGGTGCACCGTATGTGTCTATACCTATACCCCCTTGAAAAAATAAAAACTCTAATGCCTTTCACTCATGGCTTTGCCCATACAGCAGTGCCTCAGGTTCCTTCCCTTCAGGAAAGTTGTTTCCGTTGTCCAAAGGCAGCTGCTGTCTTTTACTGTTTAGTGGAATGCAGAATCCTTCACACATTAGATGCTCTGATTAGGCCCTTTCTCATCGCATGGAAGTTGCTGTTTAAATTCTGCCCTCGGTGTCTTTTCCCCCATCTCTCTTTTCTTACTGGGATACCATTTCATTTCAGCCAAAACTAATTCTGAAATGCTGCATTTTGACAATTTAATTTTGTCTCAAAGAGTACTGACATTCAGACCTGGAGCTGCGAAATCGGGCTGATCCTCTAGTTTCTCTTGTGTCTGTCAGATAACTGCCTAAGGCAGGTGCCTTTTAATGTTTTCAAGAAGACCTGCAACAGGTGGCAAATCTTCCGCTGCCACTGGTTTGTAGGTATAGTCAAGTGGGGTTTATTTGGCTGGTGAAGATTAAAAATTAACAAAAAAAAATAAGTGGCATAGAATAGCTTAAGATTTAAAACTTTACTAATGTTTATTTTTTTCAGTTTCATCCCAAAATCTGCAGTGCAAGAAAGAGAATAATGCGGCAGACCAGGGTACACTGCTCATTCAAACAGAACAACATGCAGACCCAGATGACAAAGGAAGTGATGGAGAAATCACTGTCCTTTTTCTCACAGATGTTACAGAGAATAATATCATAGTAGAAATGCAATGGAATGATAAGGAAATCAAACAAGTATCAGAAAATATTATACTTGTGGTAGAGTAAAAACAAGGATCTCAAACAAGACTTGTTTGGAGCCACCGCATCGCTTTCTTTCCTTTTTCCATTTTCTCTCTGCATTTGTCTTCTTGAGCACTTTGCCCGTTATCCTACTTTGTGTGAGCATCTGTTTGTATCTGCTCACACCCCACTTCACTTTGATGTGTGATACGGCTTTTTTCCAGAGACTGTAATGCATCAACAAAATGCGCAGCTTACCATCATTTTAAGAGCATTGGAGATTTATATAAATTTGCAGATCAAAATGATACATATTTTGCCTATTGAGGGTACTGATCTAAGCGCAGCTGTTATCTGCAATAGCACCAGTTATCTGGATGTAGATTTCACCGCACCAGTTATCTGGATGTAGATTTCACCCATATCTCTTTGAAACCTCTGTGCATGTTCATTCATGATCAAAGATACTGGTATTTCGTTTAATATCAAAGGATGTTATTGATTCCGCGTAATTCTAATTCAAGTCATTGCTGTGACCACGAGAAACTCACAGAACATTAATAGTGTTCACTGTGGTTAACGCAATACGTTAACTAACGTAGGGATTGTGCATACAGCCACTGGTGTTATCGGAAAAAAAGTTCTGAAATCATAAGCAAAAAAAAAACCATGCATCATACAGTACTTTGGTGTGCAAATTTGCGCAGACTACAGTACACTTATGGTGGTGTTGCGCACACCGTGTTATCTACGATACAACTTCTGGAAAAAGACTCAGTCTCCTCTTTTAAACATGAGTTTAGACATGTCCGCGCATAAAAATGAATGCAGACTTCACCAACTATGTCTCGAAGAGGTCTAAATTGTACATGTAATGCCTCATACGCGGGTATTAAAAAAAAACAAAACAAAAAACAACACACAAATAGTTTTTTTTACCACAAACTTTGTCCTTCCTGTAGCATGAGTTAATCAGCGATGGGCGCCCTAGAAGTAGTCACTGTCTGAGAAGCCCTGTATTGCCATTTACCTACCAACCATTACACCAACTTATTTGTCCCTCTCAAAGGCCATTTACATGCCAGCCAATACACTAAGCAAATAGCTCTTCTCAATAGTCATTTAGATGTCCTTATCTAGCCATCTACTAGTCCACCAAGCTGTCTATCTGCCAATAAAACCGGTCACCCACTTGTTCCTCTCAAGATATCTAAATTCCAATCAGCTTAGCCTCTCCCCTCCTTTCCCCCTCATCCCCAGTCTCCCTCATGCTATTTATCTGCTACTCAATCTAGTCATCTACTAACCCCAAGCTAAGTATTATCTTGCCATTCAAACCAGCTACCCATTAGTTTTATTTAACCTACCTAGCTGCCAATCATTCCATCCTCTCCCCTCCCCTCCCGGCTCCCAAACCAGTCTAACGCAAGCTATTTGAAAGTTACAATGAAAATAATTATCAATGTCCCTTTATCAGCCATTCCTATACCACAAGACTTCGCATATCTTTGATCGCCAAGTGGCTACGGAGATGCAGGCAGGGCAGCTCATGGGCCACTGACTCCAGGTCTTTGACACCTATTGTTTTTTCTTCTTTTGGCCCTATTAACATTTTGCGTTATTCTAAATATACCACTGTGATTTGGGGAAATTTTTTCCATGGAGGTTAAAGTACTTCTTTTGCCCGATCTTTTAACGGGAAGAAAAAGGGGGGTCAACGCCCAAAATTTTTCACAAATTAAATGTCTTTTGAAAAAGATCACCTCAAATTCTGATTTGGTCCCCAAATTTTCATTTGGCTCGTTTTGACCGCGTGCGAATACATAGGTCTACGCATTTCATTTTTTTATCTAAAAGGCTCAAATTGTACCTGAAACTTTAAAATTGGATGCTTTATTTAGATCACAGGTCATTTTACACATTTCTACACCCTAACACTGGCTGGCAGGGCCCCCAAAAAGTGGGATTTTATATATTAGCGGATTAATTGGGTTGTACACTATGCGTGATTTACCCTTCTAATAGGTGTCACAAACCTTAACCCCTCCAGAAATACCTGCATAGCGCGAGGCCTCTCTAACTACCTATGTGTAACTTAAATGTCTCTTAAATCAGTAGCCTATTCGGAGACTGGAGCTCCTTCTAGCGCGTGACCGTTCCGTCACGTTTCCTCTTGATACATTTTCTGCGACTTTCTGCCGATTGATGAGTAAAACTGAAGAATATCATAGGTAGGTTCTAATTGCAGGAGAGTGTTGCTGGATGGGCTCAAATACATAATAATAAAGCAAGTGTATGGGCTAAAAGAGTATCTTCATACTAATAAAACGGTGACACATTATTTCAATTTCCATTAAGTGCTATTTATGCTATATCCTCTGATATGCATCAAGATGGCTATAATAAACCGACAATAATGCTTAACAATCTTACTTGTGTATTTGACATCAAACGTTTTAGTAACGGTGATCACAGTATGAATCGCCAATATCATAACGCCTATCAGCCGCGGCAGCGAACGAACCTCACAGCTGCGTGACTTGCAAAGGTCTGTTATCGTAGATCTGAATGCATAAATTGCATAAAACAGAAACACACTATCAGGTTCAATCTCTGAAACCGTTTTATTTGCTGTAACTGTTGGCTTGGAGATAACATAATGGAATATATCCCGATCTCAGGCTTACCAGACCACGGCCACCTGCTCCCAACGACGTCCATGGTCATGACCAAGCGCGGCCATGATCTCCCTACCACATTTTCGGTCTCTTCTACACTGACCCTTTACTTCCTAATTCTTTTTTTGTCTTGGCTAATGAGATTTAGGATAACTTGATATACTCTGTCAGTTCACATTTTCACTGTATTTGGTGTACAGGCCGTTGGCAACCCTTCCCCTTAAGTTTATTTACTGGGAATTTTGTGTGATGAACAACAGTGTTTTGGCTACTTATCATCCTCTCTTCTTGAGTTCTTAATAACTATAATTATAATGTTCCTTGCTTGAAACAGTGTAGAATTACACAGTAGCTAGCTAGTATGCTAAATGACTGCTATGGGAGTGATAATGATGTAGTTGAATTGACGTTATCGAGACGATAATGAATGGTGATGACGGTGGTTGTGATGGTAGTGATAATGAAGTAGTGGGAGTGGGGTGGTGGAAGTGATGGTGGTAGTTAGTAGCAGTAATGATAGTGATGATGAAGTGGTTGCAGAGGTAATGGTAGCAGTCATAATAATATTAGTGTAACAGTTTGGGTAGTAGTGATGATAACGACAGTCGTTCGTAATGGTGTAGTGGTGATGATGATGATGGTGTTGGTGTATTGGAACGTGGTAGTAGTGATGATAATGATGGTATGCCATTTGTGGTGTGGTATTTTTGGAAATATAAAGAGTACAAAAGATACGATGGATAAAATAGAACCAGCACGCGGCAGGAAAGGTAGATTTCGCTGTCTTGTGATAAGCAATATGGAATTCAAGTGTAAAGTGTGGCACAGTTCCGTGTAAAGCCCGCCAAACAATGCAGAAATTGCTTTTAAAAAGTATTCACTTCTCCAATTATAGTGCTCACTAATCCAATTATTATGCTTACCATTTCAGTTATAGTGCTCACCATTTTAATTATAGTCCTCACTATCCCAATCATAGGCCTCACTATTCCATTTAATGATTAATAGTTCTCCTTACTATCCCAGTTATTGTCCTCGCTATTTCATTTATAGTGCTCACCATTCCAATTATAGTGCTCATCACTTCAATTATAGTGCTCATCATTCCAATTATAGTGCTCACACTTCCAACTATAGTGCTCACCATTCCATTTATAGTGCTTACCATTCCACTTATAATACTCACCATTGCATTTATAATGCTCACCATACCAATTATAGTGCCCACCATTCCAATTATAGTGCTCACCATTCCATTTATAATGCTCACTCTACCAATTATAGCGCTCACCATTCCAATTAAAGTGCTCACCATTTCAATTATAGTGCTCATCATTCCAATTATAGTGCTCACCAGTCGAATTATAGTGTTCACCATTGCAAACATAGTCCTCATAATGTTCAGGCGCTCGATGTGCCCTTTAGCCTTTTCTATAACTATTTAGTGGTCCATACTACTGTTAAATGTAAAATGTAGGTGTACGTCATGAACATATGTGAATGTACGAGTATGTTGTGAACATGTGTGAATGTATGAGTATGTTGTGAACATGTGTGAATGTACGAGTATGTTGTGAACATGTGTGAATGTACGAGTATGTTTTGGATATGTGTGAATGTACGAGTATGTTGTGGACATGTGTGAACGTTTGAGTATGCTGATGAAATGTGTGAATGTACCAGTGTGTTGTGAACATTTGTGAATGTACGAGAATGTTGTGAACATGTGTGAACGTACGAGTATGTTGTGAACAGGTGTGAATGTACGAGTATGTTGTGGACATATGTGAATGTACGAGTATGTTGAGAACATGTGGTGTTGGTTTAGTCAAGATGATGAAAGGAGAGAAGCTGTGTGAATGGATGAATGGGGCAGTTATGATACTACAGGAAATGTTAAAATTTCCAATATCTCCAGCTTCTCCTGCTTTTCTCTTGGCTGAAATGAATGAAGACTGCGTGTATGACTCCTGTATATGTCTGTCTTCACGTCTATTAACTTGACCTGTTTTATTTCTTCCAGAGGCTATATTCCATAATCTGTTGTGTCCAAAGAGGTTAGATTTCGTTTTGATAGTACCTCAACTAATGCTGTACTATATAAAACAGTATGTCTATATTACACAACATAATCCATTCATATCAAAGACTATGTGCGCTTACTGTATGGGAGTTCCACATGTCACATCTGTATGTTTATTAAGAATGAGTATGAATGCATGATGAAAGTTTTTCTTTTACTAATGCAATCATTCGACGCCACGTATCCTGTCTTTGATATATTAAAAGATATGTTATTGGCTGTTGTGTTTTGTTTTTTTTTTCTTTTGGCTCAGCACTCAGAATTACTTTCTACCATACAATATGTGTTGCAGTGCAGATACGATCTTTAGCTTATTCATACTATGAGACAGTGGCGTAAATGGGAAGTAATGGTCCTGTGGGTTCCTAAATAAAAAAAATCAAACGGGAAAATAAAAAAAAACAAAAAACAACGATCTTTCCGTTCATTTGTAATATTATGTATTTACATGTATGATGTGTATTGTTATATGTGTTTGTATTATGAATGAGATGTGTAACATTGTATGACATTGTAAAACAATTTCCCTACGTGGTAAATAAAGTCGAGGTGATTTATTTATTTATTTATTTTATTTAAAACAAAAGATGAAACCTGAAATTTTCACCTGTCCTTTCTCAATGAAAACAAACATCGTTAGAAAATGCAAAAACTCATAATTGTATAATGGCACTGACACTAAATGCTCCTCAGAGAGATCTTGAGTGACTAAACCTGAAATGGCAGTCATCATGTAAGCAGACATTGTCTGGATACGGGACTTATAAACCTTCATATTATTAATATTAGTACAAGGTATTACGCCTGTCAGCTGGAAGACAGCCAACTGTATATGATAACTGCTGGTACACCATTGTCTGTTGTTGCTAGACATTTTCGAGTGTGCAGAAAGACCAATCGTCGCCTAAACATTAGTTTTCGGACCACTGGATCATTACTGGCTTAGAAATGGAAGACCAGGGGTGACTACTTCGAGAACTGATTGGATGATTATGAACAGCAATGCCTAAGATCTTTTCCAGACAAGTACCGACACGTCAAGGCAGTATGGAGTATCAATTCACTCCGTTCTCAGGCGTCTCTCATGGCAATATTAATCTGATCTGCTCAAGGCAACTTTACAAGACAACGGTATTGTGATGAAATTCTTCGCCCTCATGTGCTGCCTTTCACGGCACGCTACGGCTGACCTTTTCAACAAGACGATGATCGCTTTCATGTGGCTAGACTTTGTCGACATTTTCTTAAAAACCATCTGATCAATGTTTTGGACTGTCCTTCACTTTTCCCGAAATTAAATCCAACAGAACACTAAAGGAAACACCTTGATCGACGCATGAGGAACTATCCACACCCCTTCCCCTCCCCCCGCCCACGAAATCTGCATGAACTTGACGTAGCACTGCATCAGGAGTGGCTAAACCCCCCCCCCCCC
>JAWQUT010000416.1:649105-666937 GCA_033807755.1 Ellobium chinense | reverse complement strand
CCGGGGGAGGGGTCTCGGTATAAATAATTACATTAACTCTGCATGTTGAACGCTATTATTACTATTAAGGATGCATTCAGCACCACTGCACTTATACGAGGGTGTATGAATAGTTTTGAGTCTTGAGCCTCCAAGAAACTAAGGCAGACAGATAATTTTTAACACCTTTATTTTTCAACATAATCTCCATGAAGGGCAACACACTTGCTCCGGCGGTGCTGAAGCGCTCTCCTGAAAAGAATTCTTCAGGTTGGGACCCCAGGAAGCCCTTCACAGCCTCCATGACCTCGTCGTCGGTGGCAAAATGCTGACCAGCTAAAGTTTTTCTCATCTCAGGGAATAGATGGAACTCAGAGGGTGCAATATCTTGGGAATAAGGTGGGTGAGGGACAACTTCAAACCCACAGTCACGAATTGTTGCCGTGGCAACCACTGAGTTATGCGCTAGAGCATTGTCTTGATGGAAGAGGACTTCACTGGTGAGCATCCCATGTCTTTTGTCTCTGAGATTTTCCGGTAGACGCTTCAGAAGATCCGAGTAATATGCTCCTGTGACTGTGTAACCCTGTTCAAGAAAATCTAGGAGCAGCACACCTTGGGAATAAAAAAAAATAAACGGATGCCATGACCTTGCCAGCTGATTTTGTGACCTTGGGCTTCTTTGGGGTAGGAGATGAAGCATCTTTCCATTGCCTTGATTGTTCTTTTGTTTTAGATTGGTAGTTATGAACCCAGCATTCATCCATACCAATGAAAGAGCAAGGATATTGTCAACATCAGCTTCAAACAGTTCCGATTGCTCCTTGATATGGCGCCTCGCCTTCTGTTCGGGAGTCAGAAGACGAAGCACCCATCGAGCTGAGACCTTGAAGAAGCCAAGCTCTTTCCTCATAATGTTGTCTGCCCGCTCAGCTGAAATGCCTAATCTGTGTGCTATCTAGTATCTGTCGACATGATAACCGACGATCTTGCGCATGATTATGTCAAGGGCAAGGTCAAGGTTTTCTTCAGTGGTGGCTGTCGATAGTCTTCCTGACCTTGGCTCATCATCAACACGTTTCCTGCCACGCTTGAATTCGCTCACCCAGCGTTTGACTGTGGCATATAAAGGAGCACTACCTGCTAAAGTATTCACCATATCTTGATGGATTTCCGATAATGACGTGCCCTTCAAACTAAGGTACTTGGTGACAGAGCGGCATTCAATTTTCTCCATTTTCTTAAAAAATGTCTGACCCTACTTCACTTTTAAAATCTGCAGAAAAAAAAAGAGAGTTGGAGTCATGAACTTGGATAATGATACTTAAGATATGAGGTAGCTTTACAAGAGTATCTCTTTGCCTGCCTAGCTAATCCATTTCTGGGTTAGGCTCAAAACTTGTCATACGCCTCTCGTAAGTATGCTGTAGGAGAACAAATAAAATGTAAAAAAATATAATGAAATATAGTGCGTTAACACAGGAAGCTAGGAATGGTTTATGGTACGACGCCTATGTGTATAAATAGGTGACAGCACATTGCAGAAGATCAGGTTGACACAAACAAAGAAAATAAAATCCTAAACTCTCATTAAGAATGTACTGTGGGCGTATTAAAAACCTGCTATACTTTAGCTACTCTCGATGGATACTTAACAGTGATGTTTTTCTATAGCCTACCTTAAGTGGGATAACTATCTTTTATTCTGAATCCACGGATTAGAATGTAAGTTGAGAGTAGGTGACTACCACCTATTGTTATTTTTTTATATATGTTATAATATACAGGCTATGAACTTTAAAAGTCAATTTTGAGAAGCTTCCAGCTGACTAATAATAATGTAGTCCACATCATCCATCAAGTTTTAAACACTCGTGATTACGAATGCTACATTACGTAGACAAAATAGTTCAGTCCTGACATAGCAGATTAATATGGTCAGCTTTTTTTTTACATCATAAATTTTGCTTATTTATTCTTTGTTCTGTTGTTTGTCTATCAGATGGAGTGAAGTCAGAAAATGTGTACGGATTACATGTGTTACGTTCCTATAGTTTATTATTTATTTATTTGTTTAGTTATGGCCAGTGCTGAATTAATATTTTCTACTAAAGCGATAATAATTTTATAGTCACCTTAGGTTGTACGTCTTATTGTTCTGTATCCATCTATTATCTATATTATGAGAATGGACCAGGCACAAGGCACGTTATTTTCGACAGTTATAAACTCCGAAACCGTTCTACGTAAATTCGGTCCGGACTGTCAACCTGCATGAAATTTAATGGAGGTTTAGCGTCAATGTCTGCACACCGAAAATGCAGGAATCTGTTCATACTATATGAGCAGGTTTGTGCTACATCCCTTATTTCGTTTTTTTTTTTTTTTTGTTGCGGATGATGTTAAAATTTAAATGTCTACTTTTCATGCCTTGATGACGCATGCAATGTGAAGCTGTCGAACACCGTATCAAGAGGTAAACCGGTGAAGGTAATTTTCCAGTAGTGTCCCGCTCACTGAGTGAGGGTGCACGCAATTCACTACTACTGCACTATAAAGATACTTTACGGATCTTCATGTATAAAACAATCTTATTTGTATCACCTACTCATAGAATGGGTGCCCTGAACCTCTTCCAAAGTATATTAGGATATATATGTGTTAAGGATATGGTAAGGGAAGAGAAAGCATCCTTGCGAGACGGCGAGGGATCATCTCTTTTCTCTGATTTCACTCCTATACTCTAACTTTACACTTGACCCTCTTCCATAATTATACACCTTATGGGAGAGCTGGGATTTTGCCAAAAAGAATTTGCAAACTTTGATGACGAAAATACGAGGGCAGATCCTTGCCATGAAAATTTGTGAACTTTGAAAATGCGATGCATCAGTAAGTTACAAATCCCTCATTACATTTAGTCAAATTTTAATACTATACATTTGGTGTTTTTGTAAATGACAGCATCCTTCATTAGGCTAGGGTAAGCATTTTCAGAAAATTAAGTATCTTCACTGTCTGCTGCAGAACTTCTTCCAGGCTAGTTTTTTTTTTTTTTTTTTGTTTTTTGCTTGAAAGCGATAAGAGTCTGATTAAACTAATGTTCATGACTCAGTCTCACTCTTATCGCTTAAAATGCAATTAAAAAAAAAAAAAAAGAACACTGTCGTGGAAGAGTTTCTGCTCAAGCCAATGTTGACATTCAGTTTACTGTAAGTGCCCACTACCGCAAAGGAAAAGCTGCGTGAAAATAAACTTTGGTGTGGTGCCATGAGGAATATTTACTCTGTCAAATTTCACTCCTTCTCTGGATGAGGCTACGAAATCTCTGGTCCATCCATCCTGGTATTGTAGGACAAAATGAACTGGAATCTTGGGTACCAGTTCAAAATTCGGACTTAACGAGGTGCTAAAATTTATGAGTGCAACTGAATACATGATATTGATGACCGGGGCTGCGGTTTTTGTTCTTTTTCGTTCCAGTTGCATAGCGATAGGGGCCGTCTTTGTATTCTGGACGTGGTCCAAAAAATTGCAGATTCATAATACGAGGGCCAGAGACTGTGTGCATATTAAATTTGCAATACATGCCGGTATGTTTCGTGTTGGATTACTTGGATGAAGAGTCGACATCATTGCAGTCTGGATACGTCCATATCCACGCCGTCATCCACCTCAAGACATGGTTCAGGATTATCATACTATTACTAATGGTGCCAGTCAGATGCTGATTGCGGTGTCGCCTCTCTTGTCCCGACATTTCCTCCTTCGCTGCAGCTCCTCGTCTGTCTAATACGTGCCAGAAACCTAAAGAGGTTGTGCCACACTTGGGTCATGACTCCCAAGTGTCCTTCGGTTATTTTGTCGTCTTCATTTTAATAACTTTAATAACTCACCAAGTATACCAGCTGAATTTTGAAAAACATAATTATTATAACGATGGGCTTTGTCTGTTAGTGTTCAAGAGTCAAACATCTAGGCTAGGCTGTATGGTTACGTCACTGCTAAACAATATTTTAAACACATGATATATGTAAATAATCTGCAAGGACTTGGACTTATATATTTTTAATATAATTTTATTTTTACGTCACATTAAAAGCATACGTAAATCAATGAAAATTACAGTAAGTAGAGAATGGATCAGTAACCTTACCTGCCCAGAATTTTATCTTAGTTTGTTTGTAAATCTTAAAGTTACTGAAATTATGTAAAGATTTTCGCTTTGTTGTTGTTGTTGTTGCTGTTGTTGTTCTTGTTGTTGTTAGTGTTGTTGTTGTTGTTGTTGGTGGTGGTGGTGGTTTGTTTTTGAGACATCCGGAATGCAGCATAAATTTCTTGGAGTTCTTTTTTTTTTTCGACATAGACATGCTAAACATATTTTTCACTGAACTGAAATCAAAAACGTGAGAACCACTGTGCGCTGCAAATTTCAAAAACACATTTAAAAAAAAAATTAATGTAATTTAATGATAGTCTAGTGTTAGGTCACAGTACATTGTGTTGCAGACCTGGAGAACCATTTTGAAGTCAACTAGGACATTGTGGAAATTATTTGTAAATTGTGCAATTTCAGCAGAATGTCAAATCAGTTACGTTAATTTCTAAAAACAGCAATTAGTTCTGGTTGTTTAAGATAAAGTCCATTTTATTCTTTAACTATACATCAAAACTAGTTGATGCGAAGCCAGATCTTTTCAAACATTTGCGTAATTGATGGAGCATTTTGTTGGAATTGCCCACTTGATAGATAAAGTGCAATGTAATTATACTGTTTCACCAGCGAGAGTGCTGAGAAATTGTTGTGGGATTGAAATCTTTACTTGAAACCACTAAGGAACTTCAAAAGCTTCAAATAGTTGATGCACGAGTGGTATAATGATGATATATTTTGCTAACAAAGATACTGCTTTGATCCTGCATTTTTATAATGTGAAAGCAGAGGTTTTGAGAATTTAATCCGCTTCTCAAATTCTTTGTAAATAACTTTTTTCTTGTCCTACTAATTGCAGTACTAACGTTTTTAAGCAACAGATATAAAATTCTATTTCCACAAATTTGAAACAGTTTATCCAAATTGTTAAAACCTCTTTTAGCCATTTAATAACATTTTCTCCTGGAACCACACGAATGTTCCGAGGTGGTCAAGGCCAGTCCGCAGATCTGGTGCCACCACAGTGCTCAAAGTATAATTTTCAGTTTACAATGGTGTCCTTCATTTAGATTTTTCAGACCTCAGAGCCGCATAAACGACATCCGATGAAGACATCGGGATACACTGTCTGCAACATATTTTTTTTGGTTCAAATTCAGGACTGAATTCCACCACTTTTGCGGTGTGGTTTTATGTTGTATGATTATTTCTACACAATCTGTCCAAAGAGAGTTTTTATACTCTACATTTATTAGTTTTTTTTTACTCATCAGGCTTATGCAACCCTTAAGACAGGTCCAAAAAAAAGGCGTGACGAGATTCTGTGAATTTAGCCAAATTACAAAGAGATGGGTAAAGACTTTAAGATCAATCTATACAAAGTATTACAATACTCCATGCACGCAGAGTAACGTCATTCGCAAGGATGACTGATGAATATAATGTGTGATACAGTACTTGATTGTCAATAACAATAACAATAACAATAACAATAACAATAATCTTATTAAGCCCAAACAGCTTCTGCTGTTAATGAGCAAACAGAACAGTAACAATTGTAAACAAAATGTTCACTCTCTCACCCATACCTAATTACCGACAGCCATTCGTACATAAATTCATATAATAACTCTCACTCAACCACGGAGTCGCGCGCCGCTCAAACACACACACACACACACACACACACACACACACACACACACACACGCACATAGACACACTAACAGGCATGCTCACCCACACAGTTAATGAAATATACATATTGAAAAGCATGCTGGCGGCATGACGGCACTGCTATTAGAAGAAAAGCGGTCTTATTTACCTTACAGAATGCAATGGGACAATAATCTCGCAATTCAGGATTTTACAGTGCTTAAAATAATCCTTATAAAATTACTAAAATTTATCAAGCAATGAAGATGCTATGTATTAATCAACTCCTTATATTTAATCATACTTGGACGAGTTCGATAATGTTTAGGCACATATAATTTCCTTTCCATATCAAAACATGGGCAATTCATTATGTAGTGGTATTCATCCCCTATGTCTTGGAAGCATTTTTGACAAATTCTATCTTTATAAAATATAATCGATATCCCTATATCTCCCCGTTTCAATAGGTACGCTGTAATTACTGGTGCGGTATTTAATTACATTATAAAGTTCTGGTGGGTCTGGCAAATTCAGATAGACTTCTTGCTTCCACAATGTTTTAAGTACTATGTAATTTTTCCCTTTATTGCTGTTACTCGCGTCTGCTCTACATTTCTGGATATACTGGTCTGCTATTCTGTCTTTAATTTGCTTGTCGTTAAATGTCAATATGTTTTCTTGAGTGATCCACATATAATTAAACCCACTGTCTTGAGGAATACTATGTATATAGTTAAGCCATTTAGAATTATTATTAAGCATGATTCCTTCTCTATACATTATTCTATACAATATAAGAAAGTTTCTCCTTTCGACCTGTTATTAATTTCCCCCAAATAGAGATAATTCTTTTCTTGATTTCGCAGATAAGGGGTAGCTTTTCTAATTCGCCGTAGATCATGTAATTTGGAGTGCTCGATTTCACCTTCAGCAACATTTTATAACATTTTAAACGAAATTTTTCCAGTATTGAAGAGTTTTCAAAGCCCCACATCTCAGCTCCATATAACAAAATCGGCTCGATACACTTTCAGAATAGTTTTATTTGGCAGTCCAAGGGAATATAATTTTATCTGCAGCGAAGTAATAGTAAATACGTAGCTCGCTTAGCTTTTTATAGGTTATATTCATTGCTTTGATAAACGAAACAGACTTAGTGAAGGTGATACCAGCTCCTCATTATTTATCTTAATCTTAGGTTTTCTATAATCTCGTCCAAATATGATTATCTTAGTCTTTTCAACATTGATATTGAGGTCCCACATTGAGCAGTACTCCTCATAACGAGTTATTAACGTCTGCAGGTTTGGAGAGCTGTCATCGGCATACTCAGAAGAAATAATTAAAAATAATGAACAATTCCATCCATATCATGGTCAATGACAATGCCGCTATTCGTGTGTTGCAATAAATAGTTTTTAAGATCATTAAGATAGAGAGAAAAAAGGTTACAGCAAAACAGATATATATACATTTACAAGGTCAAAATATATTCTGTTTTCGCGAAATTGGACTGAGCTTACATATACATTTACAGCGCCAAAACAGGATAAACATATCCTATTTTAGCGAAACTGGACTGAGCTTACACATACATTTACAGGACCAAAACATATCCTGTTTTAGCGAAATTGGACTGAGCTTACACATACATTTACAGGACCAAAGCATATCCTGTTTTAGCGAAATTGGGCTGAGCTTACACATACATTTACAGGACCAAAACATATCCTGTTTTAGCGAAATTGGGCTGAGCTTACATATACATTTACCACGCCAAATCCACACAGTTTTAGACAAACCAGGAGGAGCTTAGCCACTCAAAAACAAGCCCGGGGGGGGNATGGAAGGGGGGTTCATTTTGTATTTCTCCTGATTTATGAAGCATGCATGACCTTTTCGGTTTAACAGTGATATACTTGACTTAACCATGAGTGGTGGACTGTTAAAACTTGAAGTGTGACAATGTGACAGACCACGTAATTGCGTGAGTAATTGTGTGTGTACAATCGCGCGCGCGCACACACACACACACACACACACACACACACACACAGAGAAAGAGAGAGCGAGAGAGAGAGAGAGAGAGAGAGAGAGAGAGAGAGAGAGAGAGAGGGAAGGAGAGAGGGGGAGAAATCTCTAACAAGATCGTTACATTCATTAGATTGAGTTGAACCTGAAGTTTATCCAAGGTCTTGCAAACAGTAAAATGTGGGAGCCAAAAAACTGACTCCGCCTCTTTGATCTGTGAGTGTATACTCATTTTCTACAACACTATGTATATTATGTGAGTGAGGGAATGACATTTCTGGCGCTGAAATTGCAATCCTCGTGCCGTGAATGCTTCGGCCTGAACTTCAGTTGGCATCAGTCCATGAAACAAAACACTAACGAGGTTTCCCAGTGGACATGCGTTGCAGAGGTTAAATCAGCTTGAGATGAGGGCTTTGCAACGAGTAGATGAGGCATTTGGAGTATCCGAAGTCGTGAGCTTCTATGGTCTCGGGACCAGTGGCCGTATGCATAATCCTTACGTTAGTTAAGGCACTGCGGTAACCACGGAAAACTCCCAAAACATTAGCAGTACATGTATTCACTTTAGTTTACGCAATGCGTTAACTAATGTATGGATTATGCATACGGCCACAGGGCATTACAGCTGATTCGAGTAGGTAAATTCGACGTCGTGGGATACACGGTACTATGATGCCTGTAAACGGATATTTGAGAAGTAAAATGAACCAAGTTACAAATGGTGAATTTTTGAGACTTTAATCAAATCCGAGCATGCTCTTTCGCCTATAGATATACAGGTTTGCAGGTTTGGTAGTTCAACGTTATGAGACACCACCGCTATGCCTTTAACCAGACACCTGAGAGCTTAGAGACAGAATGCAGCAAATCACAAATTAATAGTGACAGGTTTTGACTTTTTGGCATGCAAGTGAATACGGACATGTTCTTTTGGACTATACAGGTTTGGTAGAAAGATACAAGTAAAGCATAATACCGAATTCAGTAAATGAAAAAGTAATAAGCAGAGTAATTTCCAGATTATCCAAATCTGTATGGCAGTTTTTTTCTCAAAACGGTATCTCTGTTGCTTAGGTCGCTTTTGATCTCAGTATCAACACATGGCCGTACGTTGACCTGCCCTGTATATGATCTCAAATTATGGAACTTGTTTGCTTGCTGGGAAATAAGATTCGTTCTCCTAGTGCGGATAGCTTTATTCCAAGACCCTCTTACTCAAGTGTTGTATACTTAACCGCTACTTGAAATAAGTGTTATTCAAAGAATTATTTTTATCCCCCAGAAGTACAGTCCACTATCCGAGAGTGTTTTGTTCAACTCAAGGTAAGTACATATACTTTATATGGGGCTGATAAAAATGCAAGTAGTCAATCAATTTTTTTTTCCATTTTGAATTAACTTCCATTTCATTTTGGATATTTTGAAACGTAGTCGGGGAAAGTATAACTGAAGACCAGTTTTCTTCTTAATGCTACTTTCGGTCCTCTCGAAAGTGTTCAGACTGGACTTGCTCATTTGTTTTCTTGGAATACTGGGGGGNGGGGGGGGGGGGGGGGGGGGCAGCGTAGTCATGTGGGTAGTAAATCAAATTGAGAAACTGAAGACTGTCAGATCTAAGGTTTGTATGTTCGACCTTCGGGCCAGGCGGTTTATGGTGTAATTTGCTTGGGAAAGACACTTCACTTCCTTTACCCCCTCGACTCAGATGTAATTAATGAATATCTGATTTTAAAATTGGGGGGGGGTGGGGGGGGGTTCAACAATGACTTTGTTATGTTATATGCATATGATAAATATTCTGTTCTCTGTCTTTGTTTTATGAGTGAGATTATAGCATTCCATGGTATTCTACACCAGTTTACTTGCAGGGTAAAGAAAAGTCCTAATCTCGTTTTTTTGTTTAATTTTTTTTTTCAATATTTTCCTTCACCTAGTGGAGATATTATCATCTATATCAATCTATAAGCTATGCTACAATTTTTTTTTATTCACTCAATGTACACTGGGCATGCTTCAAAACATAGGGGAACTGTGGTTCGTATTAAAAGTCGTATTTTCATCAGAGATAGGTTATGAACAGCCGTGACCGTGCAAAATAATTGAAAAAAGATACTTGACCGTGCAAAATAATTGAAAATGAAGATATCTGTAGAATTGAGGGGGATAATACGTCAGGGGGAGCACAGTCGTGTCTATGAGTTGTATTTCCCGCCCCCAAATAGTAGCTTCTTGTCCTTTGGGGAAGATGAAGCCATCACGGGTAAGCCTATGAAAATTTGGCACACAGCAGTGCTTGAGCATACTTAGAATGATGTAACTCTAGACTTTTTTTTTTTTTTTGCAGTTGTAGATCTATAATTCCTTCAGTATACCAGTTTCAAGGAAGTGAAATACACGTTCAAGTTCAAATTTTTATTTTTTGATTGCACATTGGCGTGCAATCTTCCACTTCCAATTAAATGGAAGCTCCACTATAACTACCGCCAAAGCCTTCCATTATTTAGGAGGAGAATATACTAGGCATGAAATTTTGAATAATATGAACTTCCAACTCTGTATAGATCAGAAGCTGCGGAATCAATGAACGGAAAATGATAATCGTGTAATCGATGCTTCAGTACACTGTGACAACATTGCATTCGCAAAAACTTAGATAATAGATCTATGATTGCAATGGGTTTAAAAACAGCAAGAGCCATGAATCATTGGCCACCACATGATCAAAGTATTAATCAGTATGCACTTTAAACCTCTAAGTATGATTTGATATAATTATTATTGGTAAAAGGGGAGATAATATCATCAGAGTTTCTCACTGTTGCTACAGTATATTGCTCTTCTTTCAGATAGTTGAGTTTTATTTCAACGTGTAGATGCTATTGTTTTGAATCGGTCAACGGCCCAGGAAGAAAGCAACATTTGATTGCTACAGACGTATATGTTTGATTTTGAAGACATGTGGTACATGTCGTTGTTCGCATCAGTCCAATGCGCGGTTTGTCCTGGGCTGCGTTTGCTTGGTTCCTGCGATTTGAAAATGGGAAGCCAATGCCTTCCATAGCAAAGGATAGATCAGTCTCTAGGCAAGCCTAGCTGGCTGCGACTAATGCGGAAGAGACAGCAAACAACGCACTCACTTTTGAGTGGCATTTGCTATACTTATATCTTTGCCTCATTCCTTAGCAGACAGATCACCGTTTATTCTTGCCACATCCTCCTCTGATACAAGACCGCTGATATAAAAAAAAAAAAAAAATGTTTCACTAACAAATCTGAACCCATAGATGTTTGCCGCCATGTTGGCGAGCTTTTTGTTCCGGTTTTGTACTTAATGCGACACATGATTTTTTAAAAAACCTGTAATGGGAGTCACCCTTCCTCACTGTGACTAAAGCTCACCAACCAAAAGTGTATCCTTTGCTAAGGATTTCTCACAGAATACATGGAACGGGTGTGGCTTCCCTCGTTGTCAAATTGTGGGCCAAACAAACGCATTCCAGAATTTCATCTCAGAGAGAAAGTACTGGGACTAGTTTATCCTGTCTAGTAATGTATCTCTATTAGGGTCAATAATATAGTTTAAATTAGACTGTTAAGTGCATGGTTCACAAAGGCTGAGCATGACCATGAAACTAAGGCCACGTTTTCGTTTGATCCCGGCTGCGTCACGAAAGTGACCGCCCTTGTATTTGTGGGCAGTCCTTAACAAAGGATTCATGATTTTGGTTTGGTGCGCACCAGTCACAATGAGGAAGGGTGCACATCTAGTAGAGATTGGTTTAGAAATGTGTTGGATTTGGTCAAAACCGGGCAAAATACTCGGCAACATGACGGCAACAATAACAATAACAATAACTTTACTAGCTCAGATTATACATAGTAAACATATGCGCAAACGATACAGATAAAGCATAGCAATTAGGAGCAAAATATGACGACCATAACATACAGAGGTGCAAAACACACACACACACATATAATATAAAATAAATTTATATAAATGGCAGCAACCATTTACAGTTCCAAATTTGTAAAATTTCTTAGTGGAGTGTTTTATTAACGGCCTTGTGTCGGAGATGGATGTGGCAAGAAACAACAGTGGCATATATGCTAATGAATAAGGCATAAGTATAGTAAACACCACTCGCAATCCATTGCACTGTTTTCTTTCTCTTCCACATTAGTCGCAGCCATCTTGGCTTCCCTTAAGACTGATAATCCCTTTCCTAAGGAATGGGTTTGGCTTCCCATTCTGTCAAATTCCAGGAACCAAACAAACGTGGCCTAGGAGAAATTGACTCATGCGCGTACGTGGCAGGTTTTTGGTTGCCTTTTGCGTAGTCTATGCCAAGTTTTTTTTTCTTCCGTAACTTCTTTTAGTGTCTTGCAACAATATTCTTTATAACCGGTGGAAAAACTTCACTTGAATATTATCACCTACATGTGTTTGATATTATCAAGGCGAGGCATTTTTATTTTAATGTAGTCTTGAAGGTTATGAATGCAGAGCGCGATTTACACTGATTATATGCAAATAACTTTACAAACCGTGACAAACCGTTTGGCGTGGTGTGGCTTAGACTAACAATTATGTCTGTGATTGAGATTGCTAAGCAATTATACACATATGTAATACCAAATCATATTATGTAATGAACACAGAACATTGACTCTGTAATATATGGTTGCTTTTGTTGCACTGACACTGCACTGCGTCAATGTCGAACCCTGAATTCTGTCAAAGTTTGTCGGGAATATACTGGGACACTCCCGCCTAGAGCTTGGTTCAGGATTAGAGGCAGGATTCGAGGTATGCGTTTAAAGGAAAGTTCATTCGTCCTACAGATCATGATATATCGTATTCTGATACCCTACTATTTGAATAAAGACAGTCGTTCAAATGTCTGTCAACATAATGAAGCTACTTTTTCTGCCCTAGACCACCCACACGGTTTCAATATGGAAAGTTCTAATTCTTGTAATAGCCGCTGCGCGCATGGCGGCCATAAGCTTACTCAGTTACGTTCTAGGTTCTAGCCATGGCCAAGGTTGTGAGGACGGGTGATAGTATGTCGGCAAGAATCTTTTAATTCTGCTGCCTGTACTGATAATAGTAATAATAATGCTGCGGTTTTTAGTCTCATATCCAGGCTAATGCCCGCTCATGCGACTTCACACTATTATTACTCCAGCAGGCCTGATCACTCTAGGACTTTCTCGACTCCCTGGGGAGCACACAGTGCCGCTGCCATTAATAGGCCCTGATCACTAGCATTCTGACAATATCTTCCACTGCCTATAGCCAGGTACCCATTTTTCAGACGGGTGGACTGAGGAAAATGTGAATGAAATGCTTTCCCAAGGCACTTACAACATGACTGTGGTCGGGAATCGAACTCAGGACCTTTAGATCCTGAGTCCAACGCCGTAACCATTAGGCCACGCTGCTGATGTGTCTAATAAAATTCTACCGAAGCTGGTTACTAAGGATATAGCCTCATCAACAATACCATAATAGTACGAGATATTATACACCTTTACATGTATAGTTAGTAGATCAGTTTACTGTTTCCGTCTGTAGCTCTTACCCTCTATAACGTGAGAACCATGTCATCACACCAAGTCATTGCCCTGTGGGTGCTGGTGCACTTAGCAGTTCTTGCACCTTGGTGTCAGGCTGATGAGGTGTTTGAATGTCCGAATAACACCCATGATACAGTTACACATGAGGCGTGAGTACACCGTTGTTTGTGTTTACGTCTGTCTGTCTGTCTGTCTGTTTATCTGTCTGTCTGTGTGTGTGTGTGCCTACCTGCCTGCCCGTCTGTCTTTCTGTCTGTCTGCCTGCCCATCTGTTTTTCTGTCTATCTGTCTGTTTTTTTTTTCTTTTTCCACCGTTGGCAATATACGGTTTTAAACCCCTCATTAATTTATCCACGAGTCCAATGCCAAAGTACTTTCCACACACATAATATTATTTAACTCTTCCTCAAACTTTTGATACCTAGACAATGCCCCTAATTCAATTAGGTTTGAGAACGCAGGCAGTGAACCAGGCTCCTAATATTTTAGGCCTTTTCACGCAGTAAACATGATAGCCTTACCCACCTGCAACAACCACACAGCTTACACTTGACTGGCTACAATTTACCTATTCTGAATCTACAAATATATTAACACCTACCTAAGCCTTTGAAATTCAGATCCAACCTTTTCTCTTCCTCCCTCCCTCCCCCCCTCCCCTCCATGACCAAGTTTCTTCATACCTCCAGTTCTGAGCTATATTCCTCTCACTTGTTTCAGAAAGATTGAACACATCCTTGATAAAAATGAAGCAGCCTTGATACTCTTGCTGGGTTTTGGAGGCCTGTCCGTTTTCCTCGCTATTCTATACATCCTCATCAGGTAAGACTAGAGGAAAAGAAGCAGTGAGTTGGGCAGTTCCACGTTTGTTGTAGTTCTTGTTCTTTTTCTTCCTCTTCCTTTTCTTCTTCTTCTCCTTCTTCTACTCTCCCTTTTTCTCCTTCTCCTTTTTCTCCTTCATGATCTCATACTATTCTTTATCTTTTTTGTCATCTTCTTCTTCTCCTGTCGCTGTTGTTTAGATTTAAGATAAGTTCAAAGACCAGCAACTTCCAAAATCATTCATTCACTTCATAAGGGAAATTATAAGGGGTTTCATTACCCGTTATTATACTGGAAAAGGGCATCAACGTTTACCAGTATGTCGGAGATATGAGATCATCATTATTTGCAAAACATTTATCCGCACTGGATCTAAATAAGTAACAAATAAATCATAACAATTTAACAAATTTAATACACAAATTTTCGGACTGGCGTCCTTCTTCAGATGTAGGAAATAAATGAACTAAGAATGACATGTCATAAAAAAAAAATAAAAAAATTGATCAATAGTCATGAGAAAGCTTGAACAGACACAAATATCAAAGGAACGGAAAACAAGGCGAACAGTAACAATGAAGGTGAACAGTTGAACAGGAGATATGAGATCAAGTCGTCGTATCGTAAATTGGGCATTTCATTATCAGAAGAAAAAAAAATATTATCTGTTCAACTTTATGCCATAGGCAGATATGCCCTTTCGGGACATTATTAAGATGCGCAGCTAAAATCCTCAAGACACAAGTTGTTAATCAAGACTATCGTATTGTAATTTACGATAGTTTGGTCACTTACCCATGATATCAAGAGACATAAAATGTTAGCTGCTTCATAGAACCTGTGTGGGATTTGCTAGGTAGATTGTCTATCGTAGGGATGGGCAATTTGCTATTGCACTATTTTTTTTTTTTTTTTGCTGCTAAATGCCCAGATCTCCATCAAATGTCACAGACCTTCCAAAGATGGCTGTAGTGTGCAAAACAGATCAGAGATCTAGATCGATATCGAAATGTATTCCCTGGCGTACAGCAAGCCACATGGTCACTTCCGACTTAGTTAACAAAGTCAAGGGCATCAATTCGAGAAAATTATAAAACGATAAGGACTATTGTCTTTACTATGCCATCTTTTTTTCCCACTACTCAGACGCTATGTCTTCAATGACGTGCACAACTTGGATTCTTCCTTTGATGCTGGAGGAAATGTCTCAGCCTCTCTGACGGCGGTTACTATCGCTTCCCAGCTCCTGTGGCCAGCTGACCTCATGCAGAGTGCTATAGTGGTTGTTAAGGTACATATGTCTGTTGTAGACTAGGGGTCCTTTAATTACTGTGGAAGTGGGTTTGGTTTGTTTGTTTGTTTGGTTTTTTTGAGGATCTTAATTTCTCGACTTCAGCTGGATTTGCGAAAATTACTTCCGGCGATAGAACGTTCCATTCAAAATGTTCAAAGAGCTATATAATTTACATTTTGGGGGAAGGGTGAGTGGGGGGAGGGGGGTGGGGAACTTTTATGCGCATGGGAAACAAAAGTGCAATTATTTCCAGTTACCATTTGCCATTTTCTTTTATTATTTTTTAGGTTTATAGCTATTTATTCAGCACGTATATCATTACAAAACCATGATGCGGGACTTGCGAAAATTAGATCAGCTCTAACAGCCGTTTCGGACTTTTGGTCATAATTAGATCCTGGCGAAAAAAATGGCGAAAAAAAAAACAACCAAACAACTAATTACTTTTTCTTGAACGAAGCCCTTTGATCACAGCCTTATTAATACATATTATTATACAAAATGCTCACCAAAGAAATGTCAACACTTATGCTTCATTCATTTTTGTTGGTCCAGATATTTGCATAAGTGGCGTGCCATTTGGCTGGAATTGCCCAACTTTGATGTAGGCTTTCTCGGGTACGACTCACATAACAACAAAACATCTCTCACAAGCGTTCATACTCTTTTCTCACCACAGTATGGTATTGCTGGTGTGTTCTGGTATTGCGGGGCAGTTATTGTCAACCTGACCCTCTTCCCACTGCTGTCATATAAGTTGAAAACGAAAGCTCCTGGCGCGAAGACGTTCCTGCAGGTAGTATTCACGGACTAAGAGTTCAGTGTCGTGGGGTCAAACCCTCAAAATCTTAAGATGATAAAAGTACAATTGCAATGACGTTGATGAGGATGTGGATGAATTTTATGATGACCAGTGTGGCCAAAATGTCGTGCTTTCGATTCCACCCTTCGCCATGTTTTGAATGCTTTTGAACAAAAATTCATACGCATTTTCCATAGTCCACACAACCGTAGAATGGAACCTGTCTGTATGCAGTATAAGATAATGTCCGAATTCTAATGACTAGGGTATGTAAAACGGCAGAGACACTGTTTGTATCACTTGAAATTGAGAAATTATAGTGTGAACTGGCCTGCTGGGGTAATGATGATGTGAAGACTCGTGAATACCCCTTGCTTGGATAACAGAGACCTGTGAGCTTCCTCCTTATGTGGTGACGTTTTCGTTATGTCGAGGTGCGATCCAAAAGTGTCAGGATTATGCCAATAGATACTCGTAGACTTATACGAGGTGTTACATTCGATTGCGAAGTACTCTATTTTTGGTGCTATCACTATGATTTCAGCACTGCTGCCAAGCGTCGGAGCATCCCTGGAAGTCTTTATGTGTCAGCATGTCAAATACCACCTGCGGTTCCGCCCTATGTTATCTCAAATCTCATTCCTTTCTTCTGAATTCTCATCTTTCGGGAGTAGAAAAAGTGACACTAAGCCAAGTGAGGCATGAATGATTGGGGACAACAGCCATGTTGTTCTGAAGCCAAAAACTGTTGAGTTCTGAGAGCGAAGTCCCCCTGCACGATATCATATGTGGTGTTGTGCCTTTGTGCAGTCCGTTTTCGTTTTACTACTTGGCACAGCCACCTCAGAAGCCCATAGGGAAAGTCAGCATTGATCTTTTGACCTGTAGACATCTCTGTGCTACTACTTTCTCTTGCCGAGACAGAAAATTAAGCTGAAGGGAAGGAGATACATTAATGTAGCCGGAATCGTAGATGATGCTTAAGTTGCTGACACATACAGACTTCTAGAGATGTTTCTATGCTTGGCAGCGGGGTTGGAATCATTGCTCCGACCTCCAGATACACCGTCCTCTAAGGTAATGGAGGAATGTAATACAGAAAGTAAGTTTAGGAGCTTTTGTAGACACAGTCCAGAGACTTTTGGATCGCACTTTGTATACATGCGTTCAAAAGAAAGAAAATATTGTCATTAAGACGTTTTCACATCTCTTCAAAGGCACTCAGGACAAATCCATTCTGCGCGTTTAAACTTCAAAGACTGTCACGTTTATTATTTAACAAGATACACTTTACACAGGGGTCGGTGGAGCATGTACTCCAAAGCAACGATCAGTGGGTTCTTTCTGTTGAATTTCGACAGCGCGTGACTATTTTGTGGCCTATAGATGAATTTATGAGAGCTTTACGTGCGTATTGCTGACGTAAAATCCATAGGCTTTATCAGAGGTAAAGAAAGAAAGAAGTGAGAGAGAGAGAGAGAGAGAGAGAGAGAGAGAGAGAGAGAG
>JAWQUT010000416.1:606737-639141 GCA_033807755.1 Ellobium chinense | reverse complement strand
AGTCAAACTGATAGAAATAGCGATACCATTCGATGCCTACATTGATCGATCTTACCAATCAAAGTTCGACAAGTACTACCCATTTTCTTTAGTGATCAATGCCATGGGCTATCATTGTGAAATTATTGTGCTAATTATAGGTAGTTTAGGCCATGTTCACAAGAGGTTTACATCTGGTTTGAAAAAGCTCCACCTCAATAATTCAGAATGCAAATTCCTAGCCAAATTTTGCAGCATAAGTGCCATAATTGGTTCCAACCGTATATGGCGACAGCGATGTAAACTCTATAATAGACAGATTTAATAATGTCCACCAACTTATGTAATTTCCACTTATAAATGTTCAACTATGGTTATAGCACCAGTCCTAATTATTGTCCATTCATCTTGTAAGTAAGACGAGATATCACCAGTTATTTTCAGTCATTGTGTAACAGGTTAAATATCTGCAATGTCATTCTATAATTTCCTGCAAAGGTATAGTGTGTGGAATATTGTACCTGAACTAAATGGAAATAAAGAATATTATATCTATCTATCTATCTTTCTATCTATCTGTATGTGTGTGTGTGTGTGTGTGTGTGTGTGTGTGTGTGTGTGTGTGTGTGTGTGTTTGTGTACGATTTGGCACTGTGGCGCCCAATCCTCCACGTTGCATACCGAGGTGTGTTCATTTGCGTGCCTTGGTATGCAACTCTGGTGCGTCACTCTGTAGAATATTACACGCTAAAGTGCAGAATGGTGCATTTGTTATGTTAATGTTTTATCCTTGCCACGTGACCAAAGCAGCCCACACACAGACGCTGCGTAGTGCTCACTGTTTTGTCCTAATTGTCTTTTCTTCTAGTTTGTAGTTACATATATATGTGATCTCGGTTTATCATCACTCCTAGGCATCGTGTCGGCGTACATGGCTCAGGAAGCGCTGGGCAAGCAAGGTGGGATCATGATGCTGACCATGTTGACCATGCTGACCATGTCCACGGGCTCAGGAGAGATCATGGGCGTCTCCTCTATCATTGTCTACGACATCTACCAGACTTATGTCCGCCCTTTTAGGTGAGGACTTCGTAGGAAATATGGCTGTGCCAACGAAGCTGAACTTTTTTTTTTTTCATGTCAAAAGAGGCTGTGCTCTTGAACAGATCTAAGTTCTGCAGATCCTACATGAGTGCAAGAAATGTTGCTGGTATTCTACAAATTCTCTCTGACTTTCCATTTAAACGTAAACAAGGGATACACAGAATTTCTGACATTATGATTCCGTGTGAGATTCACTTCACGAGGGTTTAAAAGTATGTTTAAATGCATTTTAACAAGGTGCAGTGTTATGTCACCATGCAATAGACACGTTACAGTGTGTTTTTGCCTCTTACCAGCGATAAAGGGGAATAACAATGTATGTTACTATTCTATTTAGTGCTTCTTTCTCCCGTCCATCTTTTTGTTACATGTTACGTGTTGCCTGAATTACTGCATTCCGAACATGTCCATAGATGCTTCGATTTCCACGCCAGAGGCCACCTCAAAAGCCACTCGCTTATTGTGCTTGTGCCAGTGGTCATCCGACTGAGGACTGCTCTGCAGAGTTGTCCAGAACTGCGATAATAGGGAACGCAGTTTGTGAACTTTAGTTCAGTTCACGTGGACGTGATCTGAGCTTAACAGCTATTTTTGACGAACTAATCTGGATCTGAACTGTGGCTATTATGGGTGCTTGATCTAAACTTTAATTTTCTACCTAAAATTTCAGTTCAGTTCTCATCTACCCCGAAAATCAGAACCGAGAGCCAGTTTCATACCCAAGAGGAACTGATCTGCTCTGAAAAATATTCAACTCTCATCGAACTGATCTGGACTTGGTCTTAGGACATTTTTTCATTTAATGAACTGAACTTGATCTGACTTTTATTGGTGAACTTGCCCAACCCTGCTGCTCTGTTTCTTCCTGCAACCCAGCAGTATCTTCCAACTTTATCACCACACTTGTCACCTCCATGCGCGTTCACTGCATCGTTTGCTGTCCCTGATCTTCTTCTCCTCCTTCTTAAACCTTTAAATTTTCTAATTCTTTAATAATATCTGCTTTATCCTGCTTGAAGGTGGCTCCAGTCTGCGCCAAGCCTGCGGAAGTTTCAATGATCTCAATACCACGTATGCCAGCATGGCTGGGGCAGTACACCAATGTGATTGCCTTGATGAATAGGCGCTGCAGGACCCGCAGCCACGCAGTTTGGAGCAATTTTTTTTCAGTTCTTTTCCTCTTTGTATTTACTCAAAAGGATGAAGTTTGAGGGGTTTTTTTAGAACGTAATCAGTGGCCGTACGCATAATCCATACGTAAATTAGCGTATTGCGTTAAGCACGGTGAACATTACTAATATTTCTGAGTTTCCTGTGGTTACCGCGCATACCTCCCCAGCCTATGTTCAGATGTGAGGTTTTAAGAGGTTTGAATATTCAGTATGACTCGTCTTCTGCTTTCAGGTTGGAACTGCCTCCGGGTTTCTGTGTCTTCTGCGGCCTCCGAAAGGAGGATGCTGAACATCACAAGAAGTCAATCTCGGCCTGGACCTCAACTTCCTGTGAGAAAAATGGCGGACCCGACCTTGACCAGATATGCAGGTGCCCCTCATCCTTTTCCTGCAACCGTTGTAAAAGTGATCTTGAAAGGCTAAAGCATGAAAACAAGGCGCCCGGGAGAATTGTAACGTACAAATGTCCATACCATGGAGATTTCAGGACGTATCAGGTAGAGTGAATGCAATAAAAACAGCATAATGTGCAACATTGACAGTATTAGTGGCAGAAGAATAAGGAACGGTGAGAGCCGTACAGAGGCAAGAACTTTATCAGTTGTATTATATAAAACCGGAAAAGAAAGCAGTTTGTACGGATTACACAGAGGACAGTAGACAGACAAGCGGGCATGGAGACAGATTAACAGACAGGATATAGTGTAAAGGAAAGCGTGAGCATATGTGTATATATGTGTGTGTGTGTGTGTGTATGTGTGTGTGTGTGTGTGTGTGTGTGTGTGTGTGTGTGTGTGTGTGTGTGTGTGTGTGTGTGTGTGTGTCTGTCTGTCTGTCTGTCTGTCTGTCTATCTGTTTGTCTGCTTGTGTTGATGTACGTGAATTGTAGTGGTGATGTGTATAGGTTTGTCATGGAGAGATGAATGGTTAAAAGGGATGCATATTATTATATGGGTGAATACAGGGATGACAGGATGTCGATGGATAGATGGATAATAGGCAGAAGGACGGAAAAACAGACAGACGGATGGACGAACTAAAGGAAAGGAGATAAACAGAGACAAACCTCTCCAGTAATGTACAATCCCAAACCCATTGCTCTTTCCTTTCGTTATCAAACTCTCTCACAGGACGCGCTGATCAACTTCAAGAACTGGTGCCTTCTCTGGGTGAGCATGGGCCTAATTCCCTTTGGTTTGGCCGTGAACGCCAGCGGCATCGACTTGAACTGGACGATCATGTGCGGGATCATCTTCACAATTCCCTGCTTTCCTGGTGTGATCCTCAGCATTCTGTGGAGCAAAGTGACCGGTCTTGGCTTAATCGTTGGTGAGTGAAATAAAATGGTCCGGTACTTCTCCACGCAAGAAAAGTTCAGTTGCTTATCAAAGATACGTGAGTCAAGCCTCTTAGTTTTCCACAGGGCTAAGTAGCCAGTCAAAGTTTGGGTTATTTTGTTTGACCAGGAACTGAGATATCAGGCTTGGAGGACGGTTGGGACCATCTGATGTATAGAATTTTTGTTGCTGCGAAAATCAAGGGTAAGATGGTTTCTTTGCATATAAACATTTTTTATGAGCAGTTTTTCGCGAAAATTAGATCCCTGGAACAACAAGAACCAGAACAACAACAAGAACAACAAGAACAACAACAACAACAACAACAACAACAACAACAACAACAATAATAACAACAACAACAGCAACAACAACAACAACAACAACAACAACAACAACAACAACAACAACAACAACTTCTATAGTAGTATCCAGCAAAGCCTTGATCATCTTGTCTTTCTCCGCACAGGAAGTGTTGGTGGTCTGATAACTGGTGTAACGGCCAATCTTCTCGTGGCGTTCTTGTATTACGAGGGTGAAGGTGGCTTTCTGGTGTGTACGTCAAACCCGTATTCTGTGGTAGCGGGGACCACCACCGCCATGCTTTTCAGCCTCACCGTGACTATGCTCGTCTCCCGGTGTACGACCAAAGTCCGGACTCCCGAGGACGTGGAGAGGGAATGGCAGAAGATGAGAGATATAGACAACCCTCTTCACCCTTGGTCACACCAATACGGTATTTTAAAAAAAAAAAAACTTTTTTGGCTATGTAATTTGAAAGGCAACAGCTCCATCGTTTTACAGGAAATGACCATGAAAGTCAAAATGAGGTCAAATTCGCCTTCTGATACCTTTCTGCGGAGCATAAAAAGAGAGAGAGAGAGAGAGAGAGAGAGAGAGAGAGAGAGAGAGAGAGAGAGAGAGTGGTCCTACTGTGGATATCAGCCCACTGCAGTACCCAATGAAACGAGAAGGCAAACTAGCGAAAGCAGGAGGCAGCCTCCCACAGCCAAGAGAGGCAAAGTTCACAGCATCCACAGGAAAGTCTGAGAGAGTCATTTGAAAGAGAATTTAGGTGACACAGCAAGGAATACTAGCCTGATTCTCACAGCATCAATGCCCTTGGTAAAAAAGAACAGACCATCACCTTCAGGCGGTGGACAGGACTCTATGGTCTAGGGGCCCACTTGCACAGAATAGGTGTCACAGAGACCGCTACTTATGTCTGAAAAGCCAGAACACAGAGCCATTCTACAAGGCTGTCCAACTTAGGCCAAGCAGACACTAGAGATCTGGTCGAATGGAGCCCAGCTGGACAGCAAACTACATGGGACCCGCGACGACCTCCTGCCCATGGTCAGACATCGAATGCCGAAGAAGAAGAAGAAGAAGAGGAAGAAGAAGAAGAAGAAGAAGAAGAAGAAGAAGAAGAAGAAGAAGAAGAAGAAGACCATGTACGCAAATTAGATCAAATTTATCTCATGGAATCTTTCCATGAAGCAAGTTCTTCATCACATAAGTTCTTCATCCTCATAGCTTTTAGATTTTTTTCTTGGCCAGTTATGTGAGCCATTTATTTAGTTATAAATAGAGCCACGACTCCATTTTTTTCTTAGTCCTGTAAAATTACAATTTTGGCATCTACAGCTGTTGTTTTTATTTTTGTAAAAAGACGCTTGATGTCGTTCTTTTTCAGTTACCATACCGACTGACCTGTGAGCGATCAAGAACCTTCACTTCTGCTGTCTGTTATCCATCTTAACATTGTCTTTTTGCTTTCCTCTGCACTGGTTCAGCTGAAGAATTCCCGGAAGTCATGGATGGAGTGACCCGCCCTTCACAAGAGGAGCTGGAGTACATCAATCGACACGGCCGCATGGTGTCCATTGTTGGCAGTATCGCCTTTGTCATTATCTTCATCGTCGTTATTCCCAGTACCATGGCAAGCTTAGAGGTTTGTGAAATATTCTTGTACTTGACTGTGCAGACTATGTGGTGCAATACGTATTAATTAATTGTTAAAGGTTTTTGGCACCTATTAGAGGGGCAAATCACTCATTCTGTACAAGCCAATTAATCCGCTAATATTATAAAATCCCCCTATTGTGAAGCCAGCCAGTATCAGGGTGTAGAAATATGTAAAATGACATATGATCTAAATAAAGCATTCAATTGTAAAGTTTCAGGTACAATTTGAGCCTTCTAGATTTAAAAAAAAAAAAGTGTGTAGGTCTATGTATTCGCACGCGGTCAAAACCAGCCAAATGAAAAATCGGGGACCAAATCAGAATCCGAGGTGAGGTGACCTTTTTCGAAAGAGATTTGTGAACATTTTGGGCTTTGACCCCCCACCCCTTTTTTTTTCTTCCAGTTAAAAGATCCACAAATGAAGTACTTTAACCTCCATGCAAGAATTTTCCCAAAATCATAGTGGTATTTGTAGAATACTACAAAATGTTAATAGGGCCAAAAGAAGAAAAATCAGTAAGGTTCAAAGACCAAAAACTTTTAGCACAGCAAAGGGATGCTACTCCAGAACCTCTCAGGCAATGGTTTTTGCAGAACAGTCTGGCGCACTCACACTAAGAAAATCCACTTCCTTAGTTTTTATGAACTTGGAATCTGAGGCGTGCTGGGCAATGTGGTGTTATGCAATGGTATAATAATGGTAAGTAAAGAAGTCACCTGTTACGAGCTTGGTTGAGTGTCCGCTCGGCGATCAATTTCTGAGGTGAAGATCATCGAGAACACAACCCAGGTTATTCTGTGCTACCAATGGATCTCACGAATTTAAAACGCTTTATTGGTATGATTTAGAGAAATCTGACGGAGCAAGATGACATTCGTGTGTCTCTGTCTACAAATAGTGCTGAAAGGTTGGCTGGAGAATACGTTTTGCTGTGAACTTTTTTAACAAGTTTTTTTAAAACTTGTATCCATTGCGATAATTCTTCTGTGAAGACTTCATTTAGTGGCGACAGTAATGAAGCCCTGCTTCCTCTTTGTTGCTTTGTGAAATTGTTAAGCTGAATGTGGAACCTTTACAAAAGAAATGTTTGCAAAATGTCTACATTACCAATGCATTGCAAAAGTTTCAGTAAGATGAGTAGTCAGGACATGGATGAGGGTTGGTAGAAGAATGAGCAACATAAAGATAAGAATCACAGTTAGTCTCAGTTAGTGACAGAAACTGTTGATTGTAAACTGACCGCACTGTCCACTACTTGCTCTGGACTATAGTGTCTTGTTTAATAATCAGTCGCCATTATATTATTTACGTTCGGATATTGTTGTGACTTGGAATGAAGCAACGGCTAAAGGAGACATTCCAAATAACATTAGAGTCGATCAACCTTTGACACACTTTTTACAATTATTGTTAAACTATTTTAAACGCAGTAGGGCTGTGGACAGATTTATGGAGTTTTAATTTTTAGAAGTATTAATATATCATTATTTCTCTTAAACTGCTAAATTCTCTGTACTGATGCCAGCATTCTATCAACATTTCTCTATTTTTAAACCTTTTTCACAGGCTAATTGTTTCCATTAGTACGCAATAGTAATGTAAAAACACATATTATTATATTATTATTTTCGTTTAACTTGTGGGCACCAAAGTATCCAGCCGAGACCAATGACGTCTTTCTAAAATCATAAGTAAAGACACAGATTAACTGGGACATTGAGGCCATTATTTTGGGCAAATCTTTGATACAGAGGGCACCAAATGAGGGAGGCTGACATTTGCCATTCTTATGATAACTATAATTAACTATAAATGAACAGTTTTGACCATATTGTCCCGTGTAGAGGCCGACTTCATAAGTACGTAATTGCATCAGTTGTAGCTCTCTCTCTCTCTCTCTCTCTCTCTCTCTCTCTCTCTCTCTCTCTCTCTCTCTCACTCGCTAATTAAACGTAAGTGCAAGATGTGCACTTTGGACCCTGCTTGGCAGTCTTATATTCTCTGTATCTTAGATAATCCAGTCTTTCTCAGGGTTTGATGCTTCTCTTTGGAATTTCCCTCTCCCACCTTAAGCCTGCTGAGAAACGTTGAACCTCACATCGTCCATCTCGTATTCGTTGTTGCTTATGATTATATTTGACTCAGAAAAACGTAACTGACTGGCCAAACCACATCTGGTCCTGGTGCTGACAGGGTTCCCATATCCAGTCCAGGTTAAGAAAGACACCTGATGTTTCTGACTCTACACCGTAAGATAGTTATAAAAAAAACCCAGGATGTGAAGCTGAAATCAATAACATTATCTATTTATTGTCATTGAAAGAATAAAATGCGTGGTTTTAATTTAAGACGTAACTGAAATCTCATTTTGCCATCCTGAAGCATCAGGAAAATACTGAATCATACGGTATGACATAATGTTGATGACAGCATGCTTACGTATATGATTAATCAAAACCATACAATAAACCATCACTTGAGAGTCGGCGGTGAGAGTTTATGCAGCAGGAAGTTTTCTATGCATCTATTGAGTGATTAAGATTTTAGGATAAGGTAGCTCTCCTACTGAATCTCTCCCGCGGAGACAGAAAACACACCCATTATCGACTGCCTCTACAATGTAATACAGGCTTCACTATGAAAACATTAATTGAAAGCAATGTACCCATTTGGGACAGCATTAAAAGGATGTAAAGGAAGTAAATATTTGGCGAAAGTACAAAATATGATTGTGAACACTTTGTCTTGTTTGTAAAGCTCATACAATCTGTACATTTGTGCAGGGCCGTCTTAAGTATTTCGGGGGCCCTGGGCACTCAGGCCCCACGGGGCCCCTTACCTTCTTGATACAAAGTAAAAGGTTAAGTCTATAGGCCTACCATGTGTCTGAAAAAATTCACACCCGGGGCCCCCCAGAGCCCGGGGCCCTGGGCTACTGCCCATAGTGCCCTGCGGGTAAGACGGCCCTGCATTTGTGTCCTTATTAAGTGAAAACAGCCAAACAACCAAACAGAGATATTTGTCTTGGTTGTAAAGCTTATGCAGCCTAAGCCTTTTGTGTCCTTATGAAGTGATTTCAAGCAGTTTTTAAGTCGGCCGTCAAAGTGAGGATTACATCTACAGATCAAGACCTCATCTATCAGGTCTTGAAGGTGTTTAGAGAACACATTATTGTATATTTGTTTGTTGCGAATATTATATATTAAATCAATTCTGAAAACAAAAGTATTAATTTTATGGACAACTGCTTCGAAATTATGGATCAATCTGAGGTTTTTCAATGGCAAATTAGGTACCTCGTTTAGTGCAAAATTGTTATTTCATCGCGATTTTCTCCGATCCTTCGCCGCTGCATGGAGGAGGGAGGGGTGTGACCCCACAGCACTTTAAACAACTATGTTTTGTACATGAAAAACTTTGTTTCAAACCTTATTTCACCTAATTTAAGTAAGGACATGTAGGATTTTATATCATACAGGTGACTTAATTTGGCCACGAGGTGCCTTAAATCAATATATCCTGGATGAGAGACAAAGTGTTATATAGTATCTCTTCATAATGCACTGTATCACTTACAGGTGCTGGCAGCCTCCGAGTTTAGGGCCTGGACGACGGTCATCAACATCTGGTGCCTGGTCATGGCGGTGATCATCGTGATTGTGACCCCTATAGAAGAGGGCAAGGCCATTGTCATGCAGATCAGGTCCAAAAGGAAGGCCAGGGCTGGCGCTAAGGACAACCCCGGAGGAGACAAGTGTAATGGTGATGGAGGCATTCGTGAGAAAAATGGCGGAGATTTTGATTCTGTGCGATTTGGGAATGCCAATGGTTCAAACGCAAGGCACAGATACAACCACGATATGGATTCAGATCCCACTTATGAGATATACATGACCCGACTTTGAGCAGGACTTGTTATGAAAAAGATAACGTTGTGATTACTGTACATAGTATTGGTACCCCCACTGTTTGATTTACTTATTTGTATGAGCTAAATAAACTTATGTCTTAAGGTCTCACAATCTTCGGGGTCTTCACAAAATATTTATTTATTTATTTACTTATTTATTTATTTATTTATTATTACTATTATTTTCTCTTCATAATACATGTAAAATGTAATGGATCTAACCCTGTCAGCCACTCTGGCAGGCAGACTATTAGATAATCCAAAAGCTTTTTTTTTTTTTAATGCAGTGAATCAAGGTCCTTTTTCAGTAGGCACCTTCTGATGCCTTCTAATCAACTGGCCTTCAAGCTATATATATAGCCTAGAGCCTCACCATGTCATAATCCGGTGTAGGAGTACAAAATGTCCTCGTGGTGGATTGTCTCTCCGGGAATTCTAAAAGATTACAGACACCTCCCTTATTACAAAATGACCACCTCTCCCTCTGTCTGAAAACCACGATTCGTTCTGCCTTGTCATGTTCCTTTGGAAGAAGGGGCCTTTCATTTCCAAATAAATGTAACACAATTTCATTGCTTTGCGCATGTCGACAAGAAGACGCCATTTTGTAACAGTAACAGTTACTTAAAAACATGGATTCAGAATGTACTTTCCGTCCTTGATTGCCAATTGTGTTCACAGACTCAGCTCTTCAGAAGGAAACATTTTCATACAAAATGCAGGTTGTTTATTGTCTTCAGGCTTGAGTCGTATTATGTTTACTGTTGTTTTCAAATAAAATTTTCTTTATGACAGTGCTTATGATAATGCCTTGGACTTTTTCAATCGCATATTGAATGAGACTACTGTATACACATAATATTTGTAAAATACAATATATTTGTATCATACTCGTAAAGTAGATCATTTTAAGTTTGATCTCTTTTAACTTGATCTCTAATTCTGTAGTCCCCTGTTGAATAAACTATTTATGTTCATAAGTAAATGTTGTTCAGTTCATATCCCTGTGAAGCCAAGCCTGTTGTGAGAACTGCGTTAATCCCTGATGCATGAAGATTTGAATGTGTTTGCCTGAAGTAGCTTGGTAAGGCACCATACAAGGTAGAGTTCATTTTTCAAATGCATCCTTACTCTTTTTTTTTACTAATGTCTATAATTATTGTTGTACTAGCAACAACGTCCATTCCAAAAATGGGATGGCCATGCCTGCACTGCTAAACAGCTAATATCTTATTCGGAGCACCCTGACAGCAGATAACAAAGCATGGCATGACTTTCGACACGTAAATTCTAATCAAGGGAAATAACTTTTGTTTAGATCAAATCAAAACAGCAAGTGGCGGTTATGCGAATTTTTACAAATAATTTTTCCTTTTGGTTCCTAACGTGTTACGCTATAGCCTCCACGTAAGTCGACATCAATAAAAACAGTAGTATGTCAGATTTCTAAGTCGTGGGTGGCTTCATAGAGAAATGCGTTGGCGTTAATGAACGCCTTCTTTCAGTTTTATTTATTCCATGATGAAGATGTAAGGACTACCAGCTTGCTTTCGGCAGCTGCAAATTCTTTGAAGTGATCATGGCGATCCCAAGGACTACCAGCTTGCTTTCGGCAGCTGCAAACTCTTCGAAGTGATCATGGCGATCCCAAGAAATATGAAGATGTAAGGACTACCAGCTTGCTTTCGGCAGCTGCAAACTCTTCGAGGTGATCATGGCGATCCCAAGGAATAAAGTTAAATGAAACATTGACTGTACATTTCACCCTGAGGCAGCGTGGCCGTGTGGTTTGTGAATGGTGCTCAGAAACTGAAGGCTGTCAAGTCGAAAGTTTATGTGTTTGATTCGCAAATTGGGTTGTTCCACTGTAGTGTCCTTGGAAAAGATAGTTTACGTCCATTTCCTCACTCGACTCAGGTGTAAATGAGTACCTGGCATTAGAGCCTGGGGGACCAGGATGCTGCATCGCTGGCGACCAGCAATGCCTTTGTTATGTATTTCATTTGTAATGGTATAATAATATATTGATGTTATGTATTGTGTATGATGTGCATTGTTCTGTAAACTGTTCTATGTATCTGTATTGTGAATGAGATGTATAACATTGAAATTAATTGCCTTCCGGGGAAAATAAAAGCCATATTTTCATTTTCATTTTTTTTTTCTTTTGGTTGCTGCGCGCTAGTTATATTGAGACGGTGTAGGCACTTACTAGAATTTTGTTAGAAATAGGATATTTTTGCGGAGACCAGAAATAAGAATTCGGAAAAATGGCTGCATCATCTTTGATTTCAAATTTATCAGTGGAACTTTTGAACAAACTACCTTGTTTCCACAACAAAATTTAATACTTCCATTATTTTAACTTCCGACGCTTCCTTATTAACAGGGGAAAATGATTCGATTTTGTTATTGCTAAAACAGTCCTTGCATTCATGTGGAATAATATATCGAGATGTTTAGGATGCTGCTCACATGCGACTTTGGTCCAGATTAAAGATTTTGATTTAATTATCAGACATTGATCTAAGAAAATTCCCCCCCCCCCCNCCCCCTCTTTTCCACCTTTCCATCCCCCCTCACCTCCCCTGATCATTCAAAGACATACGTACCGGAGGTTTTGCTTTTGAAAGTAATGCAGCGACCTTTGACGATTTAAGGATATTGAAACCTTGTAACTGCAAAAGCTATTAGAAGTCTGTGTGAACTGATATGGTGACTTAGCATAAAAGTTGAGGAGAATAAGAAAGATTAGCTCAAGGACAAAAATTACTTAAAATCTGCGGTAAAGCTTACGAACACAAAAATTTCACCATCGTCGTCATCATTATCATCATCATCATCATTTAAAACTGAGAAAAATTAAAAGCTCAACCTTAATTCAAGGAATTTATTAAAAATCTAGTAAAGAATTAAGACCGAAAATTGCATCTAAACGTTTCGGCTCTAAGGCCTTTATCAATGGAATGAAACAAGAGTAATAACTTTCGCAATAAAAGCAACCATATTAAGAAGAAAAAGAAAAGACAAGCATGGAAGAGTGAGTTAAAAGCCAGTTATGATCGATTAAGTGAGACGTTCATCATCATCATCATCATCATCATCATCATTATCATCATCGCAATCACCATTGTTTTCAAAATGATAGAGACTCTCAAAATGTAACACGAAAAAAAATGTAACAAAATATTCCAAATTTCTGAACAAGTTGGAATAATTTTTTGGAATCATGTAAACGTGCTGGTTACTTTCACAAAGTATTTTAATATTTAGATGTCGGAATAGAAACGAAAAATGGAACCGTAGGAACCTTCCCTCCCCCTCTCCCCCTTCTCTTTCCCTCCCCATTCCCCTTCCTCTTCCCTATCATTACCACTACCACCACCACTACCACAAGAACCACAACACAATTACACAGGTAAAATGCACGAGGTTTAGATCGTTTTGTAGCTAATTTTTCGAATTTTTGTTTGTCTCATGGCGCTTGGCCGATTTCATCATGCCGCCAACGATATACATTATCCTATACATTGCATTCGATGATTACTGCCATTATCGGCCTTTTGCGATAAGAGGCATTGAGTATAATTTATCTCACTGTTACAACAGCAGATAAAAAATCACAAACTCAACTATAACAAATAAAAAACATCGTTTAATATAGGGACCACGGTATATTATAATGTGTAACATTCTGACAACAACAAAATAGGAGAGTTTATAGCACAAAAGAATCATATACGCGTACAATATCAAAAATAAAAATAAAATCGAGAAAACATTTATTTAGAAACCTTAGCGTCATTGCAAAATATTTTGCAGGCCCTGAACTTTTAAATATAAAATTGGTTTCGCCAATTTCATTTATGTTTGAGAAATCGAGTACATGCAATGCCGTGTATCCGATTCTACACGGCGTCCTCTTCCGGTCAAGCTACGTGCACAGCCAGAAGAATGGTTAACCCCACCAACAATAACATGTGTACATATTGTATTTCGATTCCGTGGATATGTTAAATATTTGTTAACTTTGTCGTTATTAAAACGGCCATTCAAGTCAATGTTGGTATTTCCTGCATTTACTTCAAGTGCTTGTATTCATTGTCACATGTGTATTGTTTGAACTCGCCTCCTATGATGCCTTAATAACTATTATATTTCTCACAGATTTCTGCTAGCATAAATGTATATTCTATTATGCCCTTTACAAAATGCGCCTATTGCTAATCCCAGGAACAAGCCATTTTCTCGCATTAAACTGTAACTTCCCGTCCCTTTGTAATAAGTTTACCTTAATGGTAATAAAATAGATAATCTCTTGTCTCTTTTGTTTATCATGGTTAATGCCGAATGGTTAATACAGAATGGTTCAGCCGATCTCTTGAATTTCACAGTAAACATATTATATGAGCCTAATTTTTTATCTCATTCGAGCTGAGGACTACAGGGCCTCATCTGGTTAACTCGTATTTTGAGACAAAGCCATATTCTATGCACTGAAGACACTTATTATAAATAAAAAAAGGCGCTTTAAAGGGTCTCCTGTGAATTACATTTTGCAATATCAATATTGATATGACAGATCGAACTCAAAGTTACTTGTGAGATTGTCAAGTATTTCCCTATAATGGATGCTAGGACCTGGGTTATAACTTTTAGAGGGAGGTAGCTTGTGGTATATCACCCTATTGTCACCTTCCAAATTATTCAACACCTATTCATCTCAAAGTGAGAATGATCCAACACATGCGAGGGGTATAACTCATGTCTCCTGTAAATCTCGCATCATAAATGGATTCTTGGGACCTCTCATAATTTCAATCCCACACATTAGTTAGTGCAGAGAAACGGAGCTCAGTGTTTATGTAGCGTATGGGTTTAAATCGGACGTTAAGTTTGGAATATACCTATCAAGAGCACTACTACTGCGAACACAGCACAGCAAGTTTTATCAAACAGGTGTGACATGCTGAAGTGCTCCATTGTGCCAGGTCATCCTCTCAGATAAATTTGCATAACCTGCTAGACTGTTCCCCACTATGTCATCTTGCTCCCCCCCCCCCAACCNCCCCCCCCAACCTCCCTCCCCGATTTCATGTGCAAAGCTCTCCATATTACTAGGGCGTCGAACCTGCTTTTGGTATTGTTAAACTAAAAGGACATCCACAATTATATTAACTCTTACCATGATAATGTATTAAGGCCAATGTGGCCTCTAGTGAGACATAGACATATCATCAGGAGACAAAATAAAGAAAACATGATGCCATGCGATGATCAGTAGGGACCCGGCACTGGAACACACGACATCGTGCGATGATCGTTGTAAGGGTTAATCTACGGAACCATCCAGCATTATATTAAGTAAATTTACTAGTGCAACTCCAAAAGAATGCCGCGTCTTATTACATTAATTTCTGAAAAGATATGACTTTACAGAAATTATTTTTGGTTGCTTTAAAATGTGAATCATTTTTTCCCTTTAAATATAAATTGAAACTAGCTGTTGTAAAGGTCAGAGTTTTTCGGAACTCAGTGTAACTGGCATGGTATTCTGCTGGAATTGCCCTTACGTCAACAATATCGATAAGATCACCAATCCAGTGGAATGCCAGTATTTCCTCCACACACGAAGGATGTGCCTTTTTTCCCATTCTCACATCCAATACAGATATTTTAAAAAGCCCATGTACCCATGTCTGACCTAAACCGTCGCTCTATGGTATCAGCATGCTATCATAAGCATCTACACCTTAAGACATATCCTGCAGGGAACTGAGCACCTTTGGTCTGTCCAGAGTACAAGAGATGGCAGTTCTGCAAACAAGCAACCAGGATCAGCGTATCAAATCGTATTACCAAACAATTGTATTGAAAACTCTTCCACTGATCAAACTCGAGTGCTGTATACTTCTGGTGTGTTGTCAGATTCCTTATTACTTTGTCTGCGACGCGTCATGGAATCATTTTGAATGTTGTTGAACCTGGCAGAATCAAACTCTGCAGTGTCTTCCTCTCCCATGCCTGGATCTCTAGTTGGTTCTTTCCCATTTGATTGCCTACTTGAGTCATTGTTAGGGCGAACTTTTCGTTTTGCTCTCAGCTGAAGGATAATGGCCTTGACCTCCTCTATGGGAGTGACCACAACAATGATCACTGCCATGACTAAGCACCAGACATTGATGACCGTTGTCCACGCTCGGAATTCAGAAGCTGTCAGTACCTGTGTGAAACAAAGCACATCAAGGATTAGCTAATGACGTAGAGCAGTCTGATCAATAACAGTCCATTTAACACGACAGCGTTTTACCCAAAATCTCGAACAGGTTAACCCGAAAGAAAAGAAGTCCCCTATTTTTAAGATCTGCTTTATTCATAGCCAGATACTTTCAGTAACCCGATAACAAGTTTCAGGGAACTCTGGATAACACGACAACTATTGTCCGGCAAAGAGAGACGAAAAGATGATTGAGAGAGAGGACAAAGCGAACCGTTGCTGTTACAATTTTTTTGCACCTCTAGTTCAATGGCTGTCGGGCGCGTGGAGATTAGTTAAATATTGCGTCAGTCGAAGATGATGATAGTGTACGGGGTTCCCCGCCATCACAAGTGAGTGTTGTTAGTTCCTCGTAATTATGCATCAAGATAGAAAATACAGAAAATTCTTGGTAGAGTCATGCATAAAGGTATCTAAGGGATATGGATGAAATCTGTGACAGCTGTACTAATCATTCTTAAGGAAAAAACACCATGCATCATTGTTTATTTTGGTGTGCAAACAATATACAATATACAAACTCCACCACCAAATATGGACTGGAGTTGCACACCAAATAACCTGCATTGCAACCTTTGGGAATGGGTAGCTTCTCCCCTTAACATGTTCGAGGTCACACACGTGACATATATACTAAGAAAGCTGCCAATGTCACTTCACTCAGCATTTCACCATTGTACATAGATAGATATTTAATGTTTCTTACCTCCAAACTGGCCATAGTGCCAGGAATAATTCCGATGAAGACGATGAAAAAGACGATGCTGCCGATGATGGAGGCGAGTCGACCATATCTTGACACATGTTCCAGCTGCTCACACGAGGGTCGGAACACACCGTCTTTGACCTCCGGGAATTCATTTGCTTAAAGGGAAATACAGGAAAGAAATAAACGTTTGAAATGCCACAAATGCTTCTTGAATCAGACTGAAGGATAGGCCTATTATTAATTATAGTTTTGTGTAGGGCCTAAGTGTTCTGAATTGACCAGCAAGACCGGTGACGTACACTTAAAAAAATAAAAAAATTAACTGAATTTACCGTACTGCTGCGCCCAAGGATGAAGCGGATTGTCGATGTCTCTCATCTTCTGCCATTCCCGCTCCTGGTCCTCACGTGACCGGATGTCGGTGGTGCACAAGGACACGAGCACCGTCATAATGAGGCTGAGGATCATGCCGCTGGCGGATCCGGCTACCACTGCGTACATCTGGGATGTTGCCAGGAGGAAGCCGCCTTCGCCTTCGTAATAAATGTAGGCGATGAGAAGATCAGCCGAAACACCTGTGAGCAGACCTGTCAGGCTACCTGTGGCGTGGAAAGCAGAGGAATGGATAATTATGTTTCGGGTTGCAGGAGCCTAATTGGTAAAAAAAAATTGGCCTATCCAAGTCGATAGTAGCAGTGTATAAAATCTGTTCTTTGGACAGATTGTGTAGAAATAATCATATAACATGAAACCACACCGCAAAAGGCAGTGTTTCCCAATGGCTTCAGCGGATTTCATTTGTGCGGACCTGTGATCTGCAAAAGAAGGCCAAATGTTTAACCCCTTTTCATGTAATTTAAAATTGTGAAAAATTTAACCAAAGGATCCCCACCGTAAACAGTATATTTTTTAGCACAATGGTGGCACCAGACCTCCAGACTAGTCTTGGCCATCTCGGAACGTCTCTGTGGTTCGAGAAGAAATTGTTATTAAATGGCTCAAAGAAGTTTTTACAATTTGGCTACTGCAACCTCAAAGCAGGCTGCATTGAGGAGTTATCTTGTGTGACCAGGGCTGGGCACGTTCACGAAAAATGGGGAACTGCATTCCGTTCTCCGTTCAGCTGAGACTTTCAAATTCCGTTCCGTTAACCCGTTCCTCACCTGAAGAACTTAGTTCCGATCTCCATTCCGTTTCGTTTACTTTTCCCGCCGAAAATAGCACTTGTTTCCGAGACAACTGATTTCACAAAGGGAAACAAGGATATTACTTTATGTGTGAGTGTTTTCTATGGAGAAGTTGAGTTTCAGGGGCGCAAGATTTTGCCGCGTATGTAACTTTTACTTGGTGATGGAAGAACATGATATCATTTCATCCCTTCCTTAATAGACCAAAAAACACACACACACACAAAAATAATCCAGATTCACTAGCACAGGCGCTGAAGTTAATATCAACTGCCACCTGCCAATAATAACAGTGATTAAGTGTAGTGTGCGTCATAAAAACAGAAAATTTCGAGCCCCTCCTCCTTTCAGAATTCACTGCAAGTAGAGAGAATCTGGAGAAATTACATTTTAATCTTACGATTTCTTATAAATTTGAGAATTTATTACGATTGCACGGATCCCGTGACAAAAAAAAAAAAATTGAGATCATGATATAGGCCTATTTGAGATCATAAGGCGGGCATAAGTCACAATGTTGGACAAGAGTAGATATTATGGTAAATCCTGGCATTCATTTTAAGCAGGCTGTATCGAAGAGTTATCTTGTATGAAATTACTACTTAAGCTGCTGCCCCTAACAATCAAGAAAATTTGAATGGTTAAGTGGGTGAGGGAGTGGGGAAGGGAGGATGGGGGAGGGATTGACTTTTTGCTCTTTTGTAGTCTAAGTGCGTCCAAGGGTCTGAAAATGTTACTTCCCGTTCATGTCTCAATCTTTCAGTTAGAATGAGAAATTAAAAATCGAACCTTTTGAACAAATATCTGGAGCTAGAAGGTGCATAAAAAAGTCACTATTTTCTAGGAACTAGTTACATGTCACTTAACCCTTCTGATCTTAACCCCTTCTACTTTCCCTGCTTCCATCAAACTGACAGTACACAGCGTGGTTTTAGCAGATCAACTTCTACTTCTTTATTCACAAAAAGCCAAAACTGCTCCATAAGCGTGCAGATACCAGTTCCAACCTACCAATTATCAATCCCATTCCTGTCAGTTTGCTCCACAGTATGCACAGAATAACTCCAGGGAAGCACGGGACAGTGATAATGATCCCGGTCATCATTGTCCAGTTCAGGTCAATGCCAGAGGCGTTGACAGCCAGCCCAAAGGGAACGAGCCCCAGGGTTACCCAGAGAAGACACCAGTTCTTGAAATTGATCAGGGTGTCCTGATAGTGAAGTTGATAATATCAATAATAATAATAATAATAGTAATAATAATAAGAAGAAGATGAAGACAAAGAAGAAGAAGATGAAGACAAAGAAGAAGAAGAAGACGAAGAACAACAACAACAACAACAACAAGAAGAACAAGAAGAACAAGAACAAGAGATACAAAACAAGAAGAACAGGAAGAAAGCGATATATACCTCTCGTAGCGGGGCTAATGCAGTTCACGTGTCCTGGCACTGTTATTACCACAGCAGGTCTGATCATTCTAAGACTTTTTTCACCCCAGTTTACAGGTGCTGATCAGTAGCTTTTTGAAAATGTTTTTCTACAGCGTACAGCTAACTATCATTGAACAGAAGGGCGGCGTGTGAACGAAATGCGTTCCCATAGGTACTACATAATTTCCAAATAATACCTGATATGTCCTGAAATCTCCATGGTGCGGGCACTTGTACTGAACAATCTTTCCCGGCACTTTTGAATTATTTTGTAACCTCTCGAGGTCATTTTTGCAAAGGTTACAGGTGAAGGCCGGAGGACAGCTGCACAAGGTCTCTGGGTCAAGGCCGTTGTATTTCGCAGAGGGCAGTGCTGCTGGGCTAGACGTTGTGTTGTGTTCTGAGTCTATTTTTCGAAGACCACAGAAGATGCAGAATCCTGGGGGAAGCTTAAATCTGGATGGTGGACAAGAATATTTGATAATAAATTAATCTCATTACTTTGTGCTTTCATTCTTTGTTCATTCATTTTGTTTGCAACATCTGAGGAAGGACGCATGTCCGAAAATTAATGTGTTATGTTTGTTAAATTCCCGTAGATTTCTTTCTTTGTTTATTTCTTCTTGTCTCTCTCTCTTTCTTTCTTTCTTTTTTTTTTCCGGTGACGACTAACCTTTCGTACATAATCATGTCAGATACCTGAAAGTGATGCATATAATGATGTAAAATGATATTTGATTAAGAGTAATTTTTGTTGTTTTTTGAAAAGGAACGGACCAAAACCATTACAAGCCCTCCTACTTCAGAACATTTAATACATTGAGGGTTCAGAAGAGGACATCTGGGATGACCTTAATGAGGTTGACGCGAGGAGTGAAGGCCAAATTAATACTTGCGTGAAAGGGTCAACGTTCTCTAAAGTGTCTTTTGTTGTTTTGCTCTCTGCAATAAAACTTTGTTTTCTAGATATCCAGCATAATAATGTATACATAACAGCATGGTGAGCACCTCAGTCTATGACCTTCTCAAGGTGCTCGGAATACGAGGACGGGCACGATCACCTACTCTGAAGGATTTGGCAGAGAGACCGCGGAAATGAGCTCAGCATGGATATGGACCAAACGTAGCGAGCAGTGGAATGTTGCACAGTAAGTTTAAAGATACCTAAAATGCAGCGTTCACTATGGCTTCATGGTGGCAGAGATGATGTGAAGCAAGGAATTAAGATACTAGAGGCTGCGGGTTCAAATCCCTCCCGAGGCGGAAAAAAAATCAACAAAAGAACACTTTGGCGTCATAACTCAAGTGTGGTCCAGCCCCTTTAGAGTGTCAGGAAGTCAAATGGCCGAAATACATGTTAGACAGGGGTACCTTCCTCTGAAGATCTTCAATTGCCTCGCTCTCCAGGTAAGAGAGTTTCTTATTTATTTGTATTCTTACAATGGCTGGACTATAAACTATTGCAGTGTACTTGAGAAAAGAGTGCTAACAATGGATTTATCGGATATGAGTGTGCCTACCTGAAAGGGCGAACATAGGTCTGGTAGATGTCGTAGACAATGATGGAGGAGACGCCCATGATCTCTCCTGAGCCCGTGGACATGGTCAGCATGGTCAACATGGTCAGCATCATGATCCCACCTTGCTTGCCCAGCGCTTCCTGAGACATGTACGCCGACACGATGCCTGGAAATGACAAAAAGTCGATATCACTGATAATAAACACATAACAACCTGCATCATAGACAATTCGGGAAAAAAAATGAGGTCAAACTCCTCCTGGGTCATGTATGTCGATACGATGCCGGCGGAGGACATTCACAATGATATCAGTTCTGCTTAAGCCCTTCTTCTGGTTAACGAAAGCTGTTTTCAGAAAACAAATTATAAAATATTGTATTTTTACGTGCATCTTAAAGCCATAGGATAATCGTAACTTTGCACTCTGTCAGTTTTTTAGTTGCTATTGAGGAGTTGCAATTTATGCAGATAAGACGTAGCTTTATCTCAAACTTAATGAATTAATTAATTCATTCGATCATTCATTTATTCATTCATTCATTCATTCATTCATTCATTCATTCATTCATTCATTCATTCATTCATGTTTGTTCTTTTGTATGTTCGAACATTCATTCATTCATTCGAAACCAAGTAAATTGGTCTGAATATCTACGAAGTTCACAATCAAATATTGAGCAAAGCTTGATACTTTTATTAGTACATGTAGAATCAATTGGTGCTGCACCAGATTCTACTGTTGAATGGTAGACTACGTAAAATTTGAATGGAATGCTGTCATAATAATAATATTCCAGTAATGTTTCATTAAAAGTGAGTTTGACCTAGCCAGAAACATTTTTTAGGACACTGATCTTTTGTGAGCAGTCAGTCGGGCGCATGTATGCACAAATAACGTCCCATTAACAACAACAACAACAACAACAACAACAACAACAACAACAACAACAACAACAACAGAAACAGTCACATAACCTACCCGAATTGACTTGGTCATCTGATAGCATTTTTTCCGGATTCTCAGCTGATTGGGCCAAATACGTGATGCCCGCTACCGTACCAATGGTGGCTGGACAGGCGAACCAGATGACTCCTGCTAGGAGGAACCCTATTGCCCCTTGCAAAGGTTTGGCCGCGATCCGACTCTGCCAGCTTGCCTGGTCACAATAAGTGATACTGGACACGAGGAATAACCCTGAGGGATGCCCACATAAAGTGATATTATCCCAATACTAATTCTGCGTGAAAATTCTCAGTAATGGTGTGAGATGAACGAGAGTAAGTGTGAATGAAGCTAAAACTATGTATGCATCGTCAAGATGTTATGTATGTGACTGCTATATTATTATGCGAATCTTTATTTTATGACTAAATCTTGATAATAATATTATTAGAAATTATTATTACAATGCATGTCTCACTATGCTGTATATATATATATATATATATAGAACTGCTTAGAGGTAGAACCGTTGTACAAAGACTGCATGTAAGAAACAATTAACAATAGCAGAGATTTAGGGACATAAGACTGATACCAAAATGATCAGCACGGTTACCTTGGACGGCCCAGAGCATGGCCCCTTCAGAAAGAAACGTAAAATAACTTCCGTCTCTGTTGCCATCGAGTCCAGGTAAACAGTTGATTTTGTCATAGATCTCCTCTAGTGTTCCAAATGGATGTTCATTCTGGTTTGAGGGGATACAGTAGCGATAACCAAAGTATAAGAGGCACTAATTTCCTAATATCAAAAGACAAACAAAGAAACAAACAAACAAACAAAATATTGAAAAATCTGAAATCAAAAGGTTTAAAACCTCGCTAAACTTGGATTAGCCCTGTCTATATTCGTGGACTTACAGACACATTTATGTCTCTCTCTCTCTCTCTCTCTCTCTCTCTCTCTCTCTCTCTCTCTATATATATATATATATATATATATATATATATATATATATATATATCATATACTAATCACGTGTAAAATTAGCATCTAAACGAGGCTAACGAGATGAAAAACCATACTTGTTAAGCGTTGTATGTATTAACGTACACATATAAGCCGAAAATAAGTACCAGAAACAAAAAAAAAACAAAACCATCGGGGCCAAACATACTGTACTCAGTATCCGTGTTTGTACTCAGTATCCGTGTTTACGTACAAAACATGCTCGTGTTAAATGCACTCCACTCTATTCAGTAATTTGAATTACTTCACGCATGTCTAGGATTCCTGACCTTCTGTGACTTTGTATACATCATTTCTTATTATAATAAAATGCGGTTTATAAGCCTCGTGTCCAGGCTAATGCCCACTCACGCTACTTTACACTATTACTACCCCAACAGGCCTGCTCACTCTAGTGCTTTCTCAGCTTCCTGGGGAGCATACAGTGCCGCTGCCATTTACAGGCGCTGATCACTAGCAATTTGACAACATCTTCCACTGCCTATAACCAGGTGCCCATTTTACAGACGGATGGACTGAGGAAAATGTGAATGGCATGCAGTACTAAGGCACTTACAACATGATCGTAGTCGAGAATTGAACCCAGGACCTTCAAATCTTGTCCAACGCCTTAACCGTTCGACCACACTTGATTACTTTTGATGTGCTGCTGACAGGAATTTTATTAATCTAAATGTTAATACTGGCTCAGAAAATACGAAGAGTAAAACCGAAGTCTACATGGGCCCCAAATTCAGGTCATACAGGAGCAAAATTTTCACTTACCAAATAAAAGACGTGGATTACCAACACACTTAGCACCACGAATGTCGTGAGAGCATTGAAGTAACTGACGTAGAATGTAGATCCGAGACCCCCGATGAAAGAATAGCTGCCACACAGCGTCGCTATCAAGAGGACACAGTACTCAGGCGAGGCGTCCTTTATTGTAATCTAGTAGAGTGTTAAACTATGCACTTCAGACTCAATGAAGAGAAGTAAATATACGCTATAGTACATTTAACTTAGCTTGATTGAAACTTCTAAGGAGGAGAGTAAAACCTATCATGAGGAATAAAAACATGCAAGTATCCAATGACTTTTATGTAAAATAGGGTAGTATTCTGGTAATAAAAAAAAAACACCTTGCAACTGAATGGAAGTTTCGATTACAAAAATTACAGTTAAGTGGACATTGCAATTAACGTGATTGTCCCTGAGCACAGATTGATGACTGTGTTAAGTGCTGTTTTACACGGGACAGAATGTCAGAAAGTGAGAGGGAAAGATGAAATATAATGACTAGGCAAAGAGAATGGATAAATGAATGAATGAAAGAAACGGAAAAAGACAAGTAGATGACAACTTCTATTTTCGTATATGTAACAGATGATGCTGCTAAAATTTTCAGCATTGAATACTTACATTAGGCATTTTATATTGAATAACAGAATTCATTTAGTCTCATAATGCATTTTTTTTTTATATCTAATGTCTGGTATTACCACAAAGTACTGAAACGTTAATAGTCATTATGTTATATTATCAATATAATGCAATCGGTTAATACATCGATAAATTGACAACATCTTCTTTTTACCACTGCCCATGATTGAGAAGTGAAATAACAATAACAGCAACACCAATAACAACAACAATAAGAACAACAACAAAAATTAGAGCAATAGTTTGTGCCATACCTGCAAAACAGCGATACCACCAACAAGTATGGACGCCAAAATGACGACATTGACAAGGAGAGCAAAGACACAGAACACAGTATGAGCGGGTCGCCCACACCTGGCTAGGATAATCTGTGGAGATTAAAATTTATGAGGCATTCCGCATTAACGATGGGGTCTCCTACAATAGTAGGAATTTCTCTTACCTTCGTAGGAATTACGACATATACATTGGCACAGTAACTCTATATAAAGTACTCCAACATATTCTCTCTCTCTCTCTCTCTCTCTCTCTCTCTCTCTCTCNTCTCTCTCTCTCTCTCTCTCTCTCTCTCTCTCTCTCTCTCTCTCTCTCTCTCTCTCTCTCTCTCTCTCTCAATAGCAGAACACTGACGCAAAATAAATCATTAGGATGATGTTGTATAAACACTGACTTTAACTCCGTTATTGAAACCAAGCTCCGAGTTATAGACCAGTAACAGATGGATAATCAAACATTATCAGTGTACAGTACAAATACTTATAGACTAAACAATATAATTGCAAATGCATTAAATGACGAATAACTGACAAAATCGACACAGACATATAATTTCATGTGTGTAGTAATATGTACTGGAATTCTGAGGTCTTCATCATCAGAGTCATTAATATGGTTGCCCTATTTATAAATGAATATGAAAGTAAGTGACCTGTGTTGGCCAAAAAAAAAAACAACCTAACGTTTCAAATCGCATTGCTCAGATCAATCAGACTCCTCAAGACGTTTTATTAAGATACAGACTATCTCTCGGAAACCAATACAAATACAAGCCAATGTCTCGGGTCACAACGCTCAGTTTTATTGGTCACCTTAAGGACGTCGTAATCATATTTCCTGGTTTATTTATGTACTCTGTGTTGTACCAGAAACAGGGGTGCAGCATCCATGTAATCTAAGAACCTGAGATTATTACCAACATGTTATTTAGTAGTCTAATACAGATTAAGTAATCTTCAATGTTTTCTAAAATATTCAGACATCACCTCTGTCTAGTTTCAGCTATGAACCATTTACAAGCACTGGCAATACGATTTTGTTAGCTTTAGCTAGTTTTCCTCATCGATAATCTGAGAGCCTATACATTGCCTCACAGATTCAAAGCTCCCATATCCTCAATGCAATGCATCCAAAGACAATGTGAAGGGAGAAACTTTTTTGGCAAAAATGGCTAATAATCTGAGTAATTTGCTAAAGGTGTTTTCTTGTTCCTTTTCACGCAAGATCCTCTCAGTCCACGACATACAGACAAGAGGTTGGTGGTCTAAGCCGTATCAAAGTTGTTAGGCTTGGTTCTTTTAGAGCCAAATACCAAATGTTTGACTTTTAAAAAGCCGCCGACTCCCACCAACACAACAACAACAACAACAACAACAACAACAACAGCAGCAGCAGCAGCAACAACAACAACGGATAAAAATGCTAGATTATTAAACATCTCATCCTCACTACGCCCCTGTCAGAAAATCTTTTCATTCAAATATGAGAGTGGAGTCGACTTTTTCTACCACTTTACCTGGAGATACGTCTTGGCTCCTGGTGCTTTTGTTTTAAACTTGAATGAAAGCAGTGGGAAGAGAGACAGATTGATTAGAACTGCTGCACAATACCAGAACACCCCGGCTATACCAAACTGTGGAAGAGATTTAAAACAAATCCTTGGTTGAAGAAACATGTTACATGATGCATAAAATGGACAGAAATGGTTACGGGGCTAGCCCATGGGTTACCAAAAATTGAGATTGCTTTCGATCTTGTTATGTCCATGACCACAAAAAAAAAAAAAAGCTTTATGAATATTATTTCATATACTTTTTCCTCACACCATCATCTGCAAAATGAATTATCTGAATATAGGAAATGAAAAATGCCTGAATGCTAGTGACCATCAGCCCAAGGCTGGGGCAGAACTGAGTTCAAACGAACGCAGTTTGTGAACTTAATTAGTTCACGTGAACTTGATCTGAGCTTAATAGCTATTTTGGACGAAGTAATCTTGGTCTGAATTATGTTTGGTCTGAACTTTACTTTTCTTGTTCAGTTCATATCTACTTTGAAAACCAGAACCGACTGTTGATTTCTAGAACCAAGGGAAACTGATCTGATCTTAAAATTACTTAACTTTCATAGAACTGAGCTAAACTTGATCTTAGGGCTTTCACCATTAATGAATGGAACTTGATCTGAACTTGCCCAGCCCTGCCAGAACCCATAAATTATCAACAGCATTGTATCTTCCCTAGATGTGTAGGTAGATGAAAATAGCCTAAACATTATTAGACTCCAAGTAAGACACATATTATGTACTTCTGGCAACGGCTCAGTAGAAATCGCTTAAGAGGACATCTGGGATGACCTTAATGAGGTTGACGCGTGGGGTGAAGGCCAAATTAATACTTGTGTGAAAGGGTCAACGTTCTCTAAAGTGTCTTTTGTTGTTTTGCTCTCTGCAATAAAACTTTGTTTTCTAGATATCCAGCATAATAATGTATACATAATAGCATGGTGAGCACCTCAGTCTATGACCTACTCAAGGTGCTCGGAATACGAGGATGGGCACGATCACGTACTCTGATTGTTACTAAGCACTGTGGATCTTGCTCGTGGAATATTCATGAGTAGGTAGAGTGGTACATTCACCTCTACGGACCAGTAAACATGGCTTGAGACTGTTGTGTTCAGCGATGCCAGATACTGTGTGATGCAAAGACTATGTTGCCTTAAAATTAAGCCAGTGAATTGCCAATGTGCGTAAAGACCTCTCAAAACTGTTCTAGTTGAGGTGGTATGAAATACGGTAATCTGGCAACATGGGAAGTGCACGGTGCAAACGATTTTTTTTGTCAGGTAGTTTTAGCCGAGTAGAGCTAACAAAAGTTTAAAACCAGTTTACGAGTGTTTCAGCATTTTAGACAGGCATGGCAATTGGACGATAAATTCGATAATTTTTTTCTATTCTCCAAACCTATGTTGCACAGTTCTACAAATTACTCACGTTCGAAAATGTCTGTCTCAGCAACAGCTGAATATCTCTCCCTACCATTATGTTCAAAGATGGTGAACCGGAAATTAGCGCCCTATCTCAGATCAAGAATACATTAAGAATCACATGATCACTCTATCTCAGTAAGAAATGTCTATGTATTTCATGTTCAGAAAAGCTCACCTTGACAGCCACTGTTACACTCTGCTGAAGGTCAGCTGGCCAGAGAAGCTGGGAGGCGATGGTCACTGCGGTCAGAGAAGCCGATACATTTCCTCCAGCGTCAAAGGTGGAATCCAGATTGTTCACGTCATCAAAGACATAGCGCCTGAATAAGTAAAATACGGTATGATTATCAGAGATCACTATCGAGGTTGTATGTAGCAAGCTGGAATACAGCGTGAGGCCCGTCGTCCGTCCGTCCGTCCGTCCGTCCGTCTGATCATCCATCCATCCATCCATCCATCCATCTATCCATCCATCCATCCATCCATCCATCCATCCATCCATCCATCCATCCATCCATCCGCTCGTCCTTCCGTTCGTTCGTCCATCCATCCATCCATCCATTCTTTCGTGTGTCCGTCCGTTCATCTGTCCGTCCGTCCATCCATCCATCCATGCATCCATCCATCCATCCGTCCATCCATCCATCCATCCATCCATCCATCCATCCATCCATCCATCCGTCAAGCCGTCGTTTCGTCCGTCGGTCCGTCCAATCATCTGTCCATTCGTCTGTCCGTCCGCCCATCTCCATCTTCATACCTTATCGCTATGTAGATTATAGCTAGGACAATGGACAGGCCTCCAAAGCCCAGTAACAACAGCAAAGCGGCTTCATGTTTGTCCAGCACAGTGTGGATTTCTCTGGGGATTAGAATACACACAAGACAATTTACTTGTTGTATACAGTGGAACACAGATGATGCGTACACCTTGGGACGGACCTAATGTGTACTTATTATCAGAAATACGTATTAACCATAAACATGCCATTGGAGAAGAAAAATCAGAACCAAAAAAATACCCTAATCTCTATCCGTGTTTACGTACAAAGCGTGTTGGTATTTAATGTACTTCGCTATATTTGTCATAATTATAAGACCATGTATAGGTAGGACTTAATTTTACGCTAAACGATAATTGTTTCACCTGTGTGTGCCTGAGTTTTGTTTGTGTCACTGTTTGTGTCTCATGGAGGGAGTTGGCGGTGATATCCAACAAAGTACAATTACGCGCACATTAAATGAGAATTGTGTTCCTAGATATCTGTCTTCACTTCCAGCTTGAGACCATCATCTAGTCTTCTTCCCTTTTGCAGCTGTCTCTTCCTTTAAGGTTCTATTTTTTTTTTTTTTGACCCTGTTAACATGTTGTGTTATTCTACAAATACCACTGTGATTTCCGGAAATTTCTCCAATGGCGGTTAAAGTACTTCTTTTTCCTGATATTTTAAGATGAACAAGAAAAGAAAGGGGGCGGGGGTGATCGCCCAAAATTTTTCACAAATTTATTTTAAAAAATGTCACCTCATTCTAATCTGGTCCCCAATATTTTTGTTAAAATTTGGCTGGTTTTGACTGCTTGCTAATACATAGGGCTACACATTTTTTTTTAATCTTGGATGCTTTACGTAGATCACAGGTCGTTATACATATTTCTACACCCTAACACTGGCTGGCAGTCGGATTTTATATCTTGACGGATTAATTGGGTTGTACACAATGATTGATTTGCCCTTCTTATACCGTAGGTGCAAAAAAACTGTATTTCTACTTATAGATTTTTTCGCCTTCCTCGCCTTTTTCTGTAGCTGTGCACTATGGAGATATTCTCGCGATAGGCTTGAGAGCCACATAATGTTATTGTTACAAGTAAAGCAGGGTAGATCACAGCTCAACGTGCAAAGTTTAAAACGAAATGGTAACCTCTTTTTTAATAAAGTCTAGCACATTGGTTGATTCGGAGCTAAAGCTGAAGGATTATATAACAGCGTGGAGCAGCGTGGCCTAGTGGTTACGGCGTTGGACTCAGGATCTGAAGGTCCTGAGTTCGATTCCCAACCACGGTTATGTTGTAAGTGCCTTGGGAAAGCATTTCATTCACATTTTCCTCAGTCCACCCGTCTGTAAAATGGGTACCTGGCTATAGGCAGTGGAAGATATTGTCAGAATGCTAGTGATCAGCGCCTATAAATGGCAGCGGCACTGTATGCTCCCCAGGGAGTCGAGAAAGTCCTAGAGTGATCAGGCCTGCTGGGGTAATAATAGTGTGAAGTCGCATGAGCGGGCATTAGCCTGGATATGAGACTAAAAACCGCATTATTATTATTAAATTATGATTAGTATTAATGACAATAAAAATAACGTAAAAATAATGGACAAATATCAATAATCATCAATTACTCAGCAAAGAAGTACTGTAATACTCACGCTGAACGTAGAACTTTTTTATTGCTGATATTTCGGCACTGCACCTCCGCAGCCTGGCATCCTGGTAGAAGAGCAGTTACTACAATCACCACCAGCAGCCAGAGGGAAGTGGTAACATAGGATGATGTTGCTGTCATATTCTTTGTCTAATAGATCAACCTAAGAAAGAAAACGTCGAAGTTAGTGCTTAAATACCTGTCAGTGGAATACCACAGGTCAGAAATTTAGAGCCAGGAATGAATTTTGTCCTCGCATTCCTTGTCTAACAGATCTATTGAGAAAGAAAAGTGCAAAAAAAAAAAAGTCAGTGCTTAAATACTTGAGGTAGATCACAGGTCAAAATTTAAATCCGGTCTCTGTTTGCAGAGAGAGAAGCAACTGATGATTTCCAGAGAATGACGATTCTGTCAAAGCGTAGTTGATTTTAGCTGAACCTTTACCATACAGAAGAGCAACACATACTAAACGAGAACATGGCAGTTACAAGAGTTCAAGACACACATGTGTGGGCCAACAATCTCACAAGATCTATCACACCAATTCTATAGGTCACGTAACTACAATTAATAACAATCCGTTACATTTCATTAGCATTCATCTGCCATATCCTGCTTGTCGCATGAAGTGTTTGTGTAGAACTGCCGTGTCATCCATTATTATTTACTATCTCCACCTCCTTACAGACGTATTACACTACTTTTTTATTTCATTATTCTCATGTCTATAGTTTTATGTTTGCTTACAAGATGAATTGTTATGTTCCTCCGCCAAAAACATTGTTGTCATTATTATTGTTCATAAAAAAATAATTATCTGTCCTATTCTATCTTGCCAACGGAAAAAAAATCAATTACAGATAATGTATAGATGTCAACTCCAGTCTATATTTTTTTCTATTTTAGATGTTAGGAAGAACAAACAGCTCGCAAATTTACAATTAAATTGACTTGTCATTAATGTTCTGTGGGTGCATGTGGATGGTAAAACTTGAAAGAATAGCTGAAGTAGAGAAACCCACCCCAAGGTAATGCTTGGGTGCTCTATACAATATCTATTGCATGTTTAATATTAGAGAACTGCTTGATATCAATACCTCTGTTAAAGTGTTTTTGTTGTTGTTGGTTTTTTTTTTTTTGGGGGGGGGNGGGGGGGGGGGGGGGGGATTGATTGTTGTTGTTTGAGAGAATTTTTAACGTGTTCAGCATTGCTGTTCTTTCTAGAAATACTTATATTTATATAGCCATTATCAATTATAGTATATTTCTCTATCAAAACGACAACGTATTGCCAAATATATTTTATCGAGTGACAGTTCCGGAATATCACATCTGATTACTTCAGAAATATGCCCTCTTTCCCACATCGAAAAACCCGTCATGCTGGGATATTCATAAAAAGTATTTTCGAACTTTCGTGGAAATTAGATCCTTGCTAAAAAAAAAACCAAAACTTCAAAAGTAGCTGCAAAGTTCACTTTGATCCCATTATGTTATCATGTGCACTTCACCAATAATTAATGCATGGCCTAATGGTTACGGCGTTGGACTCAGGATCTAAAAGTCCTGAGTTCGATTCCCAACCACGGTCATGTTGTAAGTGCCTTGGGAAAGCATTTCATTCACATTCTCCTCAATCCACCCGTCTGTAAAATGGGTACCTGGCTATAGGCAGTGGAAGATATTGTCAGAATGCTAGTGATCAGCGCCTATTAATGGCAGCGGCACTGTATGCTCCCCAGGGAGTCGAGAAAGTCCTAGAGTGATCAGGCCTGCTGGGGTAATAATAGTGTGAAGTCGCATGAGCGGGCATTAGCCTGGATATGAGACTAAAAACCGCATTATTATTATTATTATTATTATTATTATTATTATTATTATTTATTCAAACTTTTCAAGTGTAAAGATCTGGTACACATGAAAGAGTCTTCAGAGAATCTTCTTTCCTTTGACACTTCGAAATAGATCTTTAGTCATAACATTACTTATAATAATGGTGACAGGGCTTTTTTCCAACTCCAGGTCTATAATTTTTAACTCACTGCCAACAACAATTCAATAATCAATCAGTCTTGATTAATGTAAACATCAATTAAAAACATATCTGCTCATAAACAATCTGTCAGAGTAGATACTCATTCTCTTACCCAAAATGCTTGTCACTTTCTTCTTACACAGAAGTTTTTGCATATATGCCTATGATAATTATAAAGCCCGTATGTGTAGGCTCTCATACGTGTGCGAGTTTGTAAACTGATATGTGTGTCTGATAGTAGTGTATGTGCTGTAAAGCGCCTCCTCTTTATAATCATTATCATTATTATTAATAATAATTTGGTTCTGGAAAGAAAAGCACTGTTATTATATTCGCGATCTAGTTATTAAACTGAGGTACCCTTCCATTACCTACTCGCATACACACATCCAAATATAAATAAACTGATAAGGCAGCCTGTGTCTAAATCATGTCAAAGTCTGAAATATAAAAGATAATCATCCAACAACTGCATAAATGGAGACAAAAACAACCCACCAAAAGCTGGATAATTTCGTGCATGCATTTTATTGAAGACTAAGCTCAGCTTAGTTAAGACTCCTGCAGGTAAATGATTCCATACACTTGAAGTCTTTTAACGCTGCAACAATGATAGGTGGATAAACCAAACGTCCCGTTTGTTTTAGGAGTTTTCAAATACTAGCGCAAAAAAATCCCCCCCCCCCC
>JAWQUT010000416.1:577472-590593 GCA_033807755.1 Ellobium chinense | reverse complement strand
GGGGGAGGGGGGCTGGGGAAGTGGAAGGGTGGAAAAGGGTGGATAAATTTAGGTCATACAGTGGCTACTGTTGAGTAGGGACTCAGAATATTATATGAGAATTGAAATGAAATGAAGTAGATGAGGAATTTCAACGTTTTGATAACTTGCCCAGAGTTAGCCAACTGAGAAGAAGAAGAGTCTTACCACAAAATGAGAGTGAAGATACTTCTACTGTAGTTCCAAATATCCTAAATAATTTTGTCTCTTTTGTGTGAACTTGTTGAGATGTGAAATCGTTTTAATGACATGTGTACATGAATTGTCAACTCCACTTAATCCACAACTCCTTTGGAACATGAGAAAGTTGCCATTAAAGCATGTTGCGATTGTCCAGTAACATTTATATATAAACATAGCAATGTATTACTCGGAATGTTATTGCATTTATGTGGAAGTTGCAATTATCCGGATTCCCATTTCGTGGAGTCGACTGTACTTGGTTTGATCGTAAGTACAGGAACAAGGCAGCTCGGGAGCACGAAGAGAAAGTGAGAAGGGATCCCGTGGGCGCAAACTTTTTGTGGGGTGAAAAATTCCCTTATCATATCCACCACTCCTTGCACGTGCAAAAACTCGCGTTATTTTGATGTTATCTGAATGGGTGTGAGAGTTTGGTTACAGTAGATCTTTGTTTTTGTTTCATTGCGCTATCTCGCTTTCTGACAGCATCCTGGTGGATACGGATCTTGGTGTTGAGTGGGCGGATTTGGTCTTTGTTATAGCTGCCTGTGCTTACTGTACTTCTCATTCGTTATCTTTCTTTCTTTCTTTCTTTCTTTCTTTCTTTCTTTCTTTCTTTCTTTCTTTCTTTCTTTCTGTCTGTCTGTCTGTCTGCCTGCCTGCCTGCCTGCCTGCCTGCCTGCCTGCCTGCCTGCCTGCCTGCCTGCCTGTCTGTCTGTCTGTCTGTCTGTCTGTCTGCCCTGCCTGCCTGTCTGTCTGTCTGTCTGTCTGTCTGGTTGCATATCTGTCCGTCTGTTTTTTCGTTACTTTCACTGCTACCAGCCTGTCTGCTGGCCCGTCCAATTCTTCTTAAGGGGAGCTTTCACTATGAAGGTCAACTTTTACTGATAACCTTTTATAAGAATTCTAATGTTTTACACACGTCAAGACATGTATAAAATAAAAAAAAAATTGTTGACTGGTTAATGAAAAAAATTAATTAAACATATTTACAGACAATATTTTTTTAATAGAAAGTGGTGAAATTGGTAAAAAAAACATGACTAAAGAAACTTTGTATGTTGGTTTCACAAAAACGCATTTTTTTTCAAAATTTTCCCATTTTATAGGTGAAAACTCCCCTTAATTTCCTTCAATTTTCTCTCAATCTCTTTCCTCTTACTATAGGAACAATACACAGTCAAGACTTTGATTATTACTGAATATAACAATAATACGTTTTAATATGGACATTCACAATCTTTGTGCCCTCTACCACTCAGCACCTGCACGACAATGAAATACAGTGCAGCTAAGTAATATGTGTGAAAAGTTCAGTTCCTAGGTCAAACGGTTCTGTCATAAACATAATAAATTGTTATAAGCAAACAGTATGACCACTAAAGACAAACACTGAAAATAAGATACAGTGTTATGAATTTAGAGGATGACTTTAACATATTTCTAAATAATAATTGCCAAGTATGAATGACCTTTCCGAAAACTAGACAAAAACGCTTTCCTCGTGTCTAAACTAGGCAAACTTACATTCATGCGTTATTTCCTTCGCAGTTCTGATTTCCAATCATACCGCTTGCTTATCACTAACTAGAAGTACTAGGTCTACTCAGTCACGAAGATTTTCGACCCTCCGGCATAGGCTATGGCAAATTCGGGATTGTTTCCCTTGGTTGGGCGACTTGGAAAGTCGAATTTCAGGCATTTAGGGTTTTGGAGGCTTCGCTAGCAGAGCTCGCTGTCCCCTATGTCCAAGAACCACTTACGTTAGAGCTGGAGGTAAAATGAAGTAGGTCAGGGGTCAAAGTACAAATTGGGGGAAATCAGTGGCTGCGATTGGTGATAAAAGGTGAAGGCCAACACCGCTTACTAAGGTGAGAAAAGTTCTTAGTTAAGTATAGCACAGTCCAAGTTATTAATCAGATGAAAACAAAATATGAAGTACACTGTTAACATTTAAAACCCATCTTCACATACACATTCGATGATACAAATATACACACTTGATGTACTTTCTTGCACTGACAATTTGACTGTCACATACGCTGATCACAACTCCTCCTTCAATCCTTGTGTTTTGGTGAAGTCGACAGGCGCCCCTCCGAAGATGGAATCTGGGAACCGCAGGCCAACGCACTGCGGACCCTTGAACTCAAAGAAAAGTCTAGCAAATGGAAGAGGTTTCTTCCCTGGTACTGGGCTCCTCAAGTATTTATGAGAACCCTCCAGGAACAGCCTGAAGACATTGCCTCCTTCTGGAAGCAGCTCGCCACTGACGTCACCCATACTGAAGGTCAAGGCTTTGGAGTTGGTCTGAGACTTTCGGATAGTCAGGTCGCCCAGGAGAGGACTAGAGAAGGTGCCTTGGTAGTCGGACAAGGAAAAGTCAGCCTGCTGCGGTTTAAAGTCCATGTCAGGGAAGTCTCCAGCTTTCACCCAGGGCTCCGGGAAAGTACAAGCTGAAGTTTCGTTGAGCCAGGGTTCGAATCCTAGCATTAAGTCTGTGGCGTAGTTGGCTAGCGCCTGTTATGGCAGAAATGTAAATACAACAGAAAAGCCATAAATAACTGCAGCAAATAATGTACGTTGTCTAGTCGATTGTCAGTAACAAAAATATGGCCGATAACTGATTTCTTAAAACTTGGAAATTACCAACAGGGGTTGACCTCATAATTCTTAGACAGGAAGTAGCCTAAAAAGTTACTAATCAAAAGCTAGGTCTCTCTCTCTCTCTCTCTCTCTCTCTCTATCTATCTATCTATCTATCTATCTATCTCTCTCTCTCTCTTTCTCTCTCTCTCTCTCTATTCTTCCTCTTTCTCTCTCAACTCCCAGCCCCGGCCCATATATTCTGTCACAATATAAAAAAGAAACGCGTGAGAGGCAACGGAATTACAATGTCTAGAAAAATGAGTAAAGATATGATATTTTGATATCTCGATTTCACCCCAAGTGATCGCCAATAGACATAATAGTTATTCATTTATCTGCGTAGATCTCATTCTTTTCCAGACAGAACGCAGTACATCGCTTGCTTTACATTACCTGCAACGTCAGTAATGGCATCTGGGTATGTTTCTGGCCATTGATGGAAATGAAGATGCCAGAGTTTTTCTCAGGGATGAGCCACATAATAGAACCGAAGCCGTGAACGTTGCTAACCTGCCATGGTACCTGGTATCCTGTCAATGTATATCATGGTAAATTTACTGCCGAGAGTTTGTGAAGTTGGGGTGCATTGTTATTTATTTGCTTACTGACCGAAAAAAAAAATATCAATATACTCTGAATATATATCTTTGTACACCATTCCATTCAGAACCCAGTAAAGAGTCTCTCTCCTGAATATGGGCCTTTTTATTTCCTGAGCTTCCTGCGAGCTTGCAGCTTAATATTTAGCCTCTACTTATGCAATTCCGGGAAGCATGCAAAAACTTTGCAATAATTGAAATGTATTCAGAAGTGTATGGTTTCATCTCAGACAAACAACCAATTCAACCATACGTTAAGAACTTGGTGTAAAGGAGAAAGCCTTTAAGCTTTTCATTTTGAAACGGAAATTAAAATACTTTAGAAAGCTTAGAAAGATCCACATCAAGGAAGACAGCATGAATGGCAAACAATTAATAGCAAGACCAAGACGACATCGGCAAAGAGACATGCAACAAACATTACATATGGACGCAATGGGCGACTGGCACGAGGCAATAGAGATAAAGACCGAGCACATGTTAGGGAAGATCGTGTTTCAGATAAACGTGAAGCTACAAAAACAGTCTTTGATAATGATCTCTAAAGGATTCTGAATCTTTCTCTGACGGGAACCCACTAACCTCTGTAGACGTTCCTGAAGAACCCCATGGCATATCCCACATTGATATCCGGCACTGGCCAGTGGTAGGTGGTTCTATCCAAAGTGGCTCGAGCTGTTATGGGAAGTAGCAGTCGAGGGTTCATCAGTTCCTCTAGCACTGGGGGCGGAATGCGGACCTGGTTCAACAACATAGGCTCTCCGAGGAAAAACTTGAGAGCCTTTGTCATGTCTTCGGCGTTGGTGAACATGTTGCCTGCTGGAGCTAGGGGCCCTAGGCTAGATGAGAACGAAGGAAAGCAAGCTGACGGTGGTTTCTGTAATTAAAATTGGGGGGGGNGGGGGGGGGGGGGGGGAGGGTGCCATTTCATAACTTGTGGTAAACATCCCTTTAGTTCAGGCCCTTTGTCCTCAAGACTTGACTTCCATGGCTGGAGCACGGCGGCTTAAACCAGGTCGCAATAGAAAAAGACAATGTAAATGAAAGTGGGGAAGAATGGGCATAAAGGGAGAGGGTGGATGTGATGTAAATAATTTGAGCAAAAACTGGCATGCGCCCTTCTCGTTACAATCCATTTCGTTGGATAAGAATGCTGTGAGTGATGTTTTTGGATCTTTTTTTTTTTCCTGAAGAAGAGCGGTTCTTGTTTTGTTTTGTTTTGTTTCTTTAACTTTATCGCTCGATGTTTATGGAAAGATTGTTGCAAGTTGTTACTATTTGGCCAGTATAGTCAGAAGGTAAATAATGACAAGTAAGAACTGAATTATTAGAACCTAGATAACAATATCGTTCCCGCTGCTGGTGAATTCTAAAAAAAGCGGACGTGACTTTACGCTCACATTTTTGTTTTGTGTGTGTGTGTGTGTGTGTGTGTGTGTGTGTGTGTGTGTGTGTGTGTGTGTGCAAGAGCAATCAGTCCGACTGTTCTGTGTTACCAAAAAAACCGTCTTTGATATGATTTTCGAAGCTAAAGTGACTTACTCCAAATATTTTTGATCCGCCTCCACCAGCGATCCCTCCTCGGAGACGTATGATCTGGCAAAGTCTGGACTGGATCGATCATCGGTGGCCACAAGGGTGGAAGTCATCAACAGCTTGTCCAGCAGATGCGTGCGCATTAGTTTTTCCCAAGTGCTTCCGGTGATCTTTTCTCCAACGTACGCGGCCAAAGTGAAGGTGAAATGGTTGAAGTTAAAATCGTCTCGGAATCCGGATGTCTGAGGCAGTTCTTTCAGATTGCTGTAGACGGAATAAAGAAACGTGATTTGCTTGAGCCATTCTCTTGGCGTTGTTCAGCCCATTTTTTTTCTTTTCTTTTCTTCCCGGTGTGCGGGAAGGAAGAAGCGTTAAAACCTCTATTATATAGCTGGATTTAACCATTTATATAGGCCTACAATGTCTATTTTCATACAATAACTGTGTCATATAATATAAATAAGGTGATAACATACATGTACTTTCTAACGAATTACATTGTATTGAAATGTCCAGTTAGAATCATAAGATATAAGATTTACTAGAATATACGAATGTGCAATTTTTGGAATTGGTAATCTCTTCCTCAGCCACAACAGGAGTATATAGGAAGACTATATAGTTAAAATTAGGCGCTGAGAAACGTCCGAGTGTGCAGAGTATAAGAAATGTCGAAAGAGTATTAGAGAGGATTTATTATTGAGTGGATTGTTTAGTGCTGAATAGGATGTTCAGTAATATTTTAAGTGTGATGTTTGATTTCTGCTGTAAGCTATTCTGTATTTATCGTTACCCTCTGAACTCATCCCGCTCCCCCCCCCTCCCCCTCCTCCCCATCCTCACCCACCCACACACACACACACAGACAAGTACACATATGGACTGGACTTTTATTCAGTAAACTCGTCAGACTTGCCAAGTAAAGATCTTCAGCTGGGCCATTACACTCTCTCATCAGTAATGACTTCTTTAATCTTCCAAAAATATGAAGATTTCGGACGCCAAGTTTATATTATACTGATCATTTCCAGGTGAAAGAACATCACATACAAGTACAACAGCCAAGCATGCAAGCATAATATCTAGTTGTAATAATTAACATCTAGATCAGTAATAGAGAGAGAGAGCGAAAGAGAGAGAGATAGCGAAAGAGAGAGAGAAGGTAGAAGACAGCTAGAGAGGGAGTAAAGAGGGAGAGGAGAGAGAGAGACGGGGAGAGAGAGAGAGAAAGAGAGAGAGAAGATAGAAGACAGCTAGAGAGAGAGTTAAGAGGGAGAGGAGAGAGAGAGGGACGGAGAGAGAGAGAGAGAAAGAAAGAGAGAGAGAGAGAGAGAGAGAGAGAGAGAGTAAGCATTATTATGGAGATGATAACAGGGTCCTCAGTTTTATTTTGTATGTCCTCAGATTTTATACGTACACATTCTCGCTGGTAAATATCACAGGTTTCGCTTACCTCCCCTTTCAGATAATAACTGTTCAATGTGCATTAATTTAAACTATGTATATTCATCATTAAATTGCCCCTTACATCTGCAAGATTACTAACTACTCTCAACAGACTCTCCGGAAGTTAAAGACGCATCACTAACCCAAGGGAATTAATCGCTTTTAAATGATTACTTTTCATCGTGGAGGGCCCGTAACAACATATTACATACCTGATGACTGCGCCTCTGGACATCGCTTGAGGCAAACCTGTCAGACTCGCTATACTACCTGGTAAGAGTGATAATTTGTGCATTAGGATCATTTCCTGGTGGCAAAACTGAATAACATTGCATGAAAATAACAACGATGACCACTATGACGAAACTGTTTTGACAGGCTTTACTACGTCATTGATGGTGATTGATTTCAAGGACGTTCAACTTTATAACTGATGACGGCCACCTTATTTCTGTAAAAGTGCGGCATGAAGGGACGATTTACATCCCAAATTTTATTTCTTCCTTGACTGGAGGCCCTGAAGTTATCGTTAAAGGATTGTTGTTAATGGGCGATTTCACATAGTCCCAAGAGAATATCTATTGAGAACTGGCGCGTTAACAGTGGTATCCCTTACCATCGTAAGGGATTACATTAACACTGCGTACTGGACGCTACTAAGGGTGCACTCAGCACCGATGCATTAATGTAGTTCTTCGGATGGTAAGAGATCCTGCAAGCTTTCCTGTAGCTTATGATTAATTTATCGTTACAGACGTGTTGCCTGATGTGAATTATTAATGGCTTCGAGATCCATCTGGCCATTTTCACCTCTTCCCTCTTTTCACAAATAATCCTGTATTTTCAGTACTTTAACAGCTTTACGGTCTCAATGACAAATTCACCTTCCCGAAACAGTCAACCAGGACAAACAAGAAGGGAAAGGAGAGCCTCAGCGTAAGTTAGCAACAAACCAACCCAGCTCTAAGTGAATCTCAATTAAAAGGATTGGACGGAATGGTGGACCGCATGTCTTACCGGAAGATAACCCAGTCCTGTGCATGAGAGCATCTCGCAGAGTTACTTCCTCTGTGAGCATCTTGCTGGATAGTTTCAGCTCTCCACCAATGAGTTTTGCGATGGGTGTGTCGAAGTGGATGCTGTGAAGGTCAATGTCAGGAAGATAAAACATAATCTTACAGCCCAGTGAAAATTGATCACTTTGATATGTTAAAAACCAATTTATTCATAATGGGGTATGAAGAAATCAATGTCAGTACAGGAAGAGAGGGAAGAACGATGAAAGGAAAAGAATGAAGAAAAGGGAAGGAGGTGGAGCGGGGTTGGAGGCTAAGAAGAGGACGAGAGCCAAGATGAAAGTGTAGGTTAAGAAGGCAATGAAGACGACAAAAGACAACGAGGAGAAGATAAGAAAGCGAACGATTCAACCAATGACAACCACGACCTTTAACTAATATTTGTTTACTTACACACCACCGGATCTCTGTGTCAGAGCTGCTATGAGTGTTGCTGTGAAGGACTGAGTGATGGCCCCTACGTAGAACAATGTCTTGGGGGTGACTGGATCTCCTGTCTCTCTGTTGGCCACGCCCAGTGGGATGGTCTTGTGCTCTTTGCCTGGAGATAGACATAATGTATGTAAGATGTGTCGTAATGGTTGTATGATGTGGAAGTGGTCGTCATGGTGGTGGTGCCTTGGTGGTGGTAGTGGTGATGGCAGCTGTAGTGGTTATGATAATGATGATGGTAGTCATTGTTGTCATCAGTGTCCGCATTTCGGCGCACCGTTGGAAGACTTGCAGCTAAATTTTGGGCCAACAATAGCTTCTGAGGCCTAATAGAAGGAGTGGCCAAAACATAGTAATACATCCGGCAAAAAGATGGGCGCTCCACTCCAACAAGAAAGCGAGATAATGCATTTTCAGATTTGGTTGTAAGTCAATGGTTGGTAAAAAAAGGTGCCCGAAAGGTGAACTTGGTATTGTCGAGTTACGACAAGTTTCCATCTGTTTTCTATCACTTGCTTGTAATTGCTGTTCATTATACATGATGTTGCTACCACAGGCTGTCCTACTGGGATTGTTGACTTAATGGTTATATGCTGCAGCAGTAAACGTTACTATTTGGTGATGTGATGATATTATGGCATAGAAAGGTAGTAATGATGATGATTGGCCTAGTGGGCCAGTGCTGGGACTGATGACTGCGGTGGTGCTGATGGAGGCAGTGGTAGTTTTGATGGTAACAGTAATGGTAGTACTGTTACAGATGATAATGCTGGTGGCGTTGCCAGCGGTACTAATGGCGATGATAGGATGTTAAGTTTAAGTTCAAAGTTTTTATTAGGCTTTAGCCAAGCAAGTAACTCCACACGTCGATAAACATATTCTTTACAATAAAGCATCTACAAGATAAACAAAATACGTAAATTATCTGAGAAAAAAAAAAGAAAAAAAATGAAAAAAAAACTGCTTGAAAAACAGAAAGGAAGGAAAAAAGTATCATTTTCTATATAATTTCCACGTACGTACCAACTACGGAATGACCATTTTATATAGTACAATCCAATCCCCTATATTAACATACACTAGCCAGTGTTATATTTTAACTCCTCTTTCTCCCACACCCATTCATAGCTGTGTCTTCTCACTCTTGCTCATCCTCATATCAGTTTCTAATTTTCTTCATATTTAATAATAATAACTAATACAGAATGCATGTGCATCTCAAGAACACAAAGAAAACCAACCCACCTTTGACAATGGTCATGGTCAAGCCAGGGATCTCCTTACACTGCATCACGTTTTCCAACATGCTGACCAGCTGCCGCTCACCCTCTGAACTGATCACTTCACAGCCCACCATACCATACTGCAGTAAGAGCGCAGTCACTAGAATGACTATCATACCATGTATGGAGCCCATACTTGCTGTCTGGGGCCTGAGTTTGGAGCGTTAACCTGTGGGTAATATTATAGTATAGTGGAACACGGATAATGCGTACACCTTGAAACCGACGAAAAGTACACTTTATAACGGAGATACGTAGTAAGCATACACGTAACCTTACAGAAGAAAAATCAGAGCCCAAAATACTGTTCTCGGTATCCACGTTTACGCACTAAGCGTGTTTCTATTTTACGCGTGCTCGACTGTAGGCTATTTAAAATTTAAATTGTGTACTGGCTATTCTGCCTGATTGGCAGCTCAAGTGAAACTTATAAAAAGTTGTGCCTTAGGGACCACGGACAAAATTGTAATCCTGGGCTTTTGTTTATACTAAAATTCTAATATACTGTCCGATAAATTTTGGGATTTTGTGAATAAAACTGTATTGTGAGACAGACTTTGCTACAACCTGGGACATGTCAGATGTGTTGTTGTATTACTGTATATTGATATTCCATCTAAACAACTTTGCCCTTTAATTAGAAGTTCTGGTATTTAGATTGCTACAAAGCTCTGATGCGTTAAAAGAACTCTGGTGTTTATAGGTCTACTGCCATCATCTTCGAAAATTTTTCACACATTACATTTGGCAAATTCTAGCAATCTCATAGATTAGAATATTAGGTGTCATACAAACAAGCAATAGATGTTTACACATTTTAAGAAGAAAAAGATAATTTTTATAGCAACGGAAGGTCAACGAAATAAGATCTATTGTCGTGTAATTAAGAAAAATACTGCAACAGAGAGGCCGAGAAACATGAGCGATTGAAACTTCTTGAAAAAAAAAATGATGTATCACAAATATTATTATGAATATTCTTTTCGCCAGTAGGCCAGTTTCGTCAGATACAGTGGTATGTTAGAAGCACAATGATGATATAACTGTTATTCCACAACTTTTATACATGTTTGGGTTTGTTTTTTTTTTTACTTAATAATACGGATAATGAACGGTCGGGGTTGGGGGTGGGAGGGGGAAGGGAGTGAAGTTTGCATTTCAAAATAGCATGAATGGTTCATTGTTCCTGAAGTTGATTGACCGCTGCTACACTAAGAGCTCGAATATATAATTTCTTGTGGACGTGCCAATATTTGTCACCGAGACAGGATTTGCATCACAAAGCTAAGCATAAGCCTTGTGTGAAGTTGAACATATGTTTTAGCATGACGTGTACTTATGAATTGACACGTAGCCTTGCATGTCTGCATTTCACAAGAGAATCACACAAACTACTAACTACTACGCATTATAAACGCAGCAATCATGAGTCGGACTTTCAAATTTTACAGCAAACCCTGTGATTATTCGTATCATGTACTTAATAACTTTAGAAACTGGAGGTGACCAATTAAATTTCTGTCATTTTGGCATCATTTTACTAATGGTTTAGAAATAACGTTGTGTTAACAAATATAATTGCAAATCTGCTTTATAACTTTGTTCTATCGATGAGGACTAAAAATTCACTTACGATGCAAATGAATTATGCGAAGATACACTACTGTTTTAAAAGAAAAGCCGGCAAACACGTGGCTGGTCTCAATGACTTACACAAGTTTGATAAAAATGCACCTTCTGGACCCCTATCCAGCTAAAATGTAAAGTAATGGCGATATCTACAGAAACAAACCAACTGAGAACTTAAGCATTAACAATAGGATTTCCCTAACCATCATAAGAATCATATTAATGCATCGCTGCTTAATGCACCCTTAGTGCATGTGATTCTTATGACGGTAAGAGATCCCACCGTTAAAGCGCAAGTTCTCTAATAATAACAGCTCATAGAAACTGAAGATTAAGCCCCCACCTTCACGATAGGTCTCTGTAAGTCCAAAATATGGAATATATCACGCTACAATATAAATACGCTCATGAAAGAACCAGTTCATACGTAACCCTCATACGTGGCTAACTCTAACGTTGGCTACGTCACCCTGATCAGCCAATCAAAAGCAAGGATTTTCTTTTGCAGGTCTCAAGTGATTTTGACCACAGGCAATGTAATCAATTAGGTCTGATGTGACAGGTAGCGTTTTCAGACTACCAGAAGAGGGGATGGGATCATTCACAAGGATTTTATTGATACTACTGGTGTCATGGTGAAGACTCGCTTACACGCAATCCACTTATTAGACTTTTCGCTTGATCGTTTTAATTTTTTTGAGGGACAGGTATTTGTTTGTTTAGTTGCCTGTCTGTCTGTCTGTCTGTCTGTCTGTCTGTCTGTCTGTCTGTCTGTCTGTCTGTCTGTCTGTTGGCTGGCTGGCTGGCTGGCTGGCTGGCTGGTTGGTTGGTTGGTTGGTTGGTTGGTTGGTTGGTTGGTTGGTTGGTTGGTTGGTTTTTTTGGTTGGTTGGTTGGTTGGTTAAATCCAGAGATTTTGGACCAAATAGGCCCTGCAGCCTTTAAGCCAAAGCCCAATATGAAGTGTTGGTTGGTTGGTTGGTTGGTTGGTTGGTTGGTTGGTTGGTTGGTTGGTTGGTTGGTTAAATCCAGAGATTTTGGACCACTTAGGCCCTGCAGCCTTTAAGCCAAAGCCCAATATGAAGTCTTATCCAGCTAGTCTGTCGTCTCCTTTTATTCTCAATATCGTAGGCCTAAACATGTATGATGCTCATTAAACATCTTGAGATGGACAGCCTCCATAAAGGCACACATCAGCTATAGGCAGGTTCACAATGGTAACTTATGCCTATATAGGGATACCTTGGACTGGAGACTAGATCTGTGCTTAGAAATAGCCACAGTGCTGCTCAATAGCAGCCTCCGCTTAACTGCTACATTTTCCATGTCTCCGCCGTTTTGCATTGAGAGGCGTTCACTAGATTTTCTTTCACTCAGCCTAATGACGAGAGGTTTATGTTCCCAAACAGTGATGTATATAACATACTGTTACTAAGCCTCATTGCGAAAACTTTGGCTTTGTTTAGTGTCCCTGTCCTAAGCAAGGTGGCCCCACTTGGCGTCAGTGGGAAAGCAAATGAATGAAACAAAACTAGACATAAACTATGAACTGTGTAGTACTAATATGTTCATGTCAGCTTACATTTGGAGTGTTACAGTAAAGGAAAAAAAAATAAATTTTGTATTTGGAACTGTTATGTTCTCCTACTTCTGTCAGTTATAATTTTCTTTTTCTATTTCCTCTTGTTCTTGCTCCTTGCTTCCTCCCTTTCTTCCGTCTTTATTTTTTTCTTTCTCCATCTGTTCTTCTTTCCTCTTCCTTTTTCCCTTATCCTCTTTTATTCAGTTTCCTTCTCTCTCGCCTTCTCCTCTTCCTTTTTCCGCTGCGTTGTTTACCTCCTTCACTTCCTCATTTTTCTTTAATTTGTCTTCATACCCTTTCTTCCATAATATTCTCTTTTTCATCCTCCTTCTCCATGTCTTGGTCCTGTTTCTGAGGTGCAGATAGTGCGTGTTCTTTCTCTTTTTCACATTGGTCCAACCCTCAAGGCCTATTCAAGTCACTGCCCAACTTAAGAGGAAGGTACCAAAATCAAACTACTACTGCGTATCATGTATAGTTACTAACCCTAGATAACGTTTAGGTCATTGGAAATTTGTTGTTTTATATATTTTTTTTTTGGGCTCTATAAATGAAATGTGTTAGTCTACAAATTCCACTGTGATTCCGGACGTTTGTGCCCATGGAGGTGAAAGTACTTTCACTATCCTATCTTCTAATGGGAAGATAAAAATAAGGCTTTGGGGGGGG